>JAPTYQ010000006.1:28980669-29050590 GCA_029814465.1 Ostorhinchus cyanosoma | reverse complement strand
CCCCCCCCCCCCCCCACTCGAGACCCACAACTGCATTAGTCCAAAAGTACAACTTAAATCAATCGGATCATACAAACTACAATTGCAGAGAAAATTATTAGACCACCCTTATTTTCTTCAATTTCTTGATTATTTTAATGCCTGGTTCGACTAAAGTTCCATTTGTTTGAACAAACATAATGATTACAACACAAACAGCTCATAGTAGTTGAATTTCATATCTATCCATTTAATATGTTTTCTTGATAATAACCACAATCCCTTCAGTTCTTCCATCAGTATTTATGTCATTGTTCTGACAAAAACAGTGCTTTCATTCATTCCATGTTTTCTTTTCTGCCTGTTTTAGTCACATGATTGCATAACCATTGATGACTTTTGATGTTCTAATATTTTTTTCCATGGCTGTATATGAATATGTGAATCTGATCATTTGCCAGGATATTAACTGGTCGAGCCCTAATGAGAACATTAATATGGTGATATTTCATTTGTACTTGGCTAGATTTCCTGAGCAGGGTTCCCTCTGCAGCGTTTGGACAGACTGTGTGTTTGAGGCCAGTGTTCATGTGTACACACAGCAGAGTGTGAGAAGTGCTCAGGTTGTGTGGTCAGTGGTACGTCTCATTAGCACTTGCTGACCCTGCCGGACCGCATTCATGAAGCCGAGCCGGGGCGTAAAACAAGCATGTGTGAAAGCAAACACATAACACTTTTCTGTGCCAGTACACAAACAGTCCTCTGGCACAGAGAGGAAGAAGAAACCTCCCGAAACCATCATCTTCCCTCCCATTATCTCCTCAACAAAACGAACATCCTCAGAGTAGGGAGGTCAGGACTCAACAAACAGATAAACTCAACCTCCACTCTTCCCAGCACTCTGAAGATAAGACGTGCCTAACGTGCCACGCATGGGAAGACAGTTCGCTACAAAATGCTGCCACAGCCCCTTTCTCTGGGCGAAGCATCAAATAAATCCGTGTTTACTTTCTGCCAGGCCCAAATATGCCAACAAAGCCATGATAAGAGAGCATACAGCTAAAAAGCTACATTGTGCTCAACAAAGGGGAAAAAGCAAATCAGGGCGAGGATGTGACGGGGCTTGTTGCCCTCGGGAGCAGGGTACATGAGGGTGTTCAGTTTGTTGTGGAAAAGAGAAAAATAAAACAGAACGCTTCACGGAATGCGGGTGGGACCTGCCTGAGAGCACAGGCCATATGGGTGACATCAATAAAATGGGCCTCATTCATTTCTATTGTGTACAGCGTATTATTTTGTAGAATAAAACTTCTTTGTAGTTCGCAGGGACTGAACACATGCCAGCGTGCAGTAGGTGGAAGCAGTATTCAGATCCTTTAATTATAATACAGTAAAGGCACAGAAATGTAAAAAAAATGGGAAAGAACCAAGACTTGAATGAATTATTCATTTTGAAACATACACAGCATGATAATCCTGTAACTATTAAATGTGGATCTAGTCTGATTTTACACACAGTACAGGGACACCAAATAAATCTGACAATTCATTACATGATTAATGAGTGAGGAAAGAATAAAAAGCATCGTTCTAATACACAAATCTGTTTTCAGTTTTCAGACATGCTCTCTGATCTGTAATTTTGGTGAGATACTTAATGATTCGAGCATTTACTGAAATGAAACCATGTGAGAATTTGAGAAGAGAGATGACTGTTTGGAAGTGTTAATAGCTCAGAGGCATCCGTCCGACTGCACGCTGTGTTTCCTAAGACGTCAGAAGCCAAAACTGTTGGAAACCATCCGCTTCTTCTTTGACAATGTGTTGTATTTTAAATGCTTGATGTTCTATTGTGTAAAATTTGCATCTTAAGAGTCACTCAACTGACTATGCAAATGTCGTGGAGTAAAAAGTGACATATTTTCCTCTGAGATGAGATGTGTAGTAGCTGAATATAAATGTACAGTAACACATCGAATATTTGAGTAAAAGTACTTAGATTACACTGCTAACGGCCTGTGACGCTGACACTGCTGTCATTGTGCCACAGTTGTGAACATACTAATGCAAAAGCCAGAGAATGGTTTAAAGGTAGAGTATGGGTAGAGTGCACAGTTCAAAAGTCAAAAAGACTTCCCCCTGAAGCCACGCCTCCAGAATACCAACACGCAATGCTTGTTCCCGAGGGTTCACGAGCGCTGCACAGCATATATTTGCCTCCACTCACCTGCTGTTTTCATATGTGTATCAGACTAGTCAGAACAGCTGATTGCAGTAAGACTGATGTCAGAAAAGCAGCGCTTTAAAGTTCGCTTTGAACGTTGTAACCTGTGCATTTCATTATTACGTTTGTCGGCAGAACAGCCACGATTCACACTGATCTAACGTTACATTCACTAGTGATTTATTTTAGTGACAAAACCGTTTTTGACAGTGAACTTTCCATCCTAACACAGCTAATATAGCTAATACAGCTAGCCAAGTGCTTCGTTTCCTGTACAAGTGCTCCAAGCCTCTGAGAGCGCACAGGAATGCGCAAAGGGGGGAGGGGCAAATGGCAGTTGAGTTTGATGGACATATCACCATTCAATAATTTTGATGGGTCGGTTAAAATGATTAGATTTTTTTTATTTTTGTTTTGGGGCATTTAATTAATTGGTTGCTGTCAGGGTGTGAAAGGGATTTTAAGCAATGCAGTAAAAAATGCTCCAGGAAAACTCCTCCTACCTGACCTTTAAGGCAGATGTTGCACCTAAACTCAATCAGTCATAACGAACCTATTTAGGATGGAGGCGACATCTGCCCCTTCAGCCGAGTCATGGCAAGAATTTAAGGCCTCACGAAGGTCTAATGTGACACAGCGCTCTTCTTAAAAGCCACATCTTTTTGTCTGGTCGAGGCCTAACGCTCTGCAGGTTTCACTCCACCTGACTTGAATCTTTTTGGAATGTTGGATGAAAATGGCACACCCGGGTCACATTATGTCCAAAGAAAAACTCTGCTAAACACTGTGCATATTTCAACTTAAGTCAGAACAAAACAATGCAATCCCTTGCAACCAATTTGATCTGCCCACAGGGTTTAGCGCTGATTGCAAACACTCTCCCCCCTGCAGTCCCAGAGTCCACATGCCTTCTATTGTCTGAACCCCCTCCGTGTTGTCTGTATCTGTGAAAGATAGCATCTGAGCAAGTCCTCGCTGTGGCTTTGTGAGACCTCCAGAGCCTGTGGGAGGCAGCACACCTGCGCTACAGACAATGGCGATGGCTCCTATAGGTCCTGCTGGTCTTTGAAGTGGCGATGGATGAGAGCTCAATACCCCAGGCCTTCTTTTATCACACACATCTCTGTGGTTTCAACAGCCTTTATGATGAGAGGCGGCTTTGAGATGAGTCGAGTTCAGCTTTTAAGGACATTCAAGTAGTTGGTTGACCAGCTCTTCCACATCACACAAGGTGCTCATATGAGACGTAAGCAAAGAAAACATACTGATGGAGGTGCACGCTATAGAGCCCACGTCCACTGAGCTAACAGTGATCGGCCACATTTTCATAGCAAAGTTAATTGGTATCGGGTCTGGTATCAAAACAGAGACAGTGAAAATATACATGTGGGGAGATACAAATCATGGGAGATGACCCGAGAGCTACGGTATGTTTGAGTAGAAGAGGGAAAACAACACGCAGACAGAACTTCCACACAGTCACATCTCATATGTCTTCCTTCAGACAGTGGTGTTAGCGTGCTGTCTAACAGGCCTCCTAAGCATAAACTAGCTGTGAAATACGACATCATAAAACGCAGTGGGTTTTTCGATTATGAAGTATCTATGAATTATTCAGAGGCAACTGATGGCAATATTTTTCCCTCCATCTAGCTGCTTTTATCCTCGTTACATACGTCTGTGTCTCTCTGTTTTGCTTTTCCTCTATATATCATTTCTTGTCTCATCCTTTTGTTTTCACCCTGCATTTCTCATTTCTGTCCTCTGAGATGATTGCCACAACTTTTGCAAATACCCATTCTCTCAAAACGGACCAAGAAAGAAAAACACAAACAAACATGTCGAGCACTTTCAGATAATTTGAGGAAAAGTGTCAGAGGCGAGAAGAAAGAGCAGCCTCTGACAAACAACAGAATGTATGTAGCTGTGTGACGGACTGCTGCTAAAGTGGACACCTCACCTCTTGTCAAGGCTACAACAAAGTCAAGTGAGTGGAAACCTTGACAAGTAAACAGAGACATCCTAAACATGCTCAATGCTGTTGCACTGTCAGCTCTGTAATCATGTGGTTGAAAAAAAAGGCATTCCTGTCCTTACAAACCCTGCTTTTTGTGCCTCTGTCACCATCTATGTTACAATTCCTCCTTAACTGCACCTGATCTGAACATGACCTTAGAGTAATAAGCCTCATATTGTACATCGTAGTGGTTTTACTGTGCTTGCCTTAGTGCTGCACTGGGTAAAGCAGCAGACACTAAAGCATATCCTCCCTCTGTGGTGACAGACAAGGCCATCCACTATGTCACTGCACAGTGATGAGGAAGGAGCTCTCAGGGGTTTTTTGCAGCACAGAATCTCATTCTCTAACATTTCCTTTACATCATGCAGCTCAGACATACATGAATGCACAGAAAAACCAAAAATCGGACAATCCTACTTATGTCATGTGAGGACAACATTTCCTAAACTTTTGTTATTTGTCAATAAATTCTATCTATGGACAGATGAATAACGTTAATGAATTCATTTAACCAGAGGTAGTGCAGCTGAAACCACTGTCCAAAATGAGGGCGGCAAAATATACAAAGGAAATCATATATATTTTTGTAACATTTTTTATGCGATATTTGTCCATGTTCACCCTTTTTTAAAAAGTGATTTATTTTTGTTTTTTTTAAATGGAATTATGCATTTTAAAACATTTATCTGTGGTCTACATAAACTGTAAATGCTCTGCTTGGGTCTGAATTCTTCATTAATTCAACTCCACAGGTCCTTCAACACTATTTCTGAGTAATGACACCAGAAAGGTTGATTTAAGCGCTGGCCCTTTAAATGCAAATGAGCCACTTCATGCATCACCTCTTCCAGGTTGTTGGCTGTGCTGCTCTGTCCTGTTTAACCAATAACTGAACATTTTAGGTAATCGGTTCGAAGTTTATACATATTTTCAGTACGAACTACAACCGCTGCTGCTGACAAACAATTATGTTCTAGTCGGAAAAATGCTCATTAGACGTCTGGACCTTATATGTGCAAATGTTGTGACACATATAGATGCAACAAATTAAGCAGAAATTAAACCAGGTTAAATAAATCCAATCAATTTAATGCCAAAATTAATATAAAGATAGTTTTGCAGCACCTGAAGGGTTAAAACTCAAACTTTTGGAACCATTAGGGCTCAAAAGTGGGTTCAGGAAATGATAACCCCTTTAAATGATGATGCTATTTTGGATAAGTTCGGTATCAGAAACCATGTTATTGATGTTTGAGGAATGTGATCTGTAGGCTGTACTATGACGGGCTGGATGCTTCAACAGTACAGTTTGCAAAACAGTGTCAGGAAGGATGATTATTTGGTGGAACAAGGGCACATGAAGAAGCATGTCATGGTATTAGAGTGACTCAATCCCCACAAAAGAAAACCACCCATAAAAAGACGTGTCTTTGTCAAAACTTGCCCTTTTCAGGGTGTAGATGCAGTTTGGATGTCGTCATAACGCACTGATGGACAATGACATTCCTGCCACTGCACCATGTCATTTTCACCTTTATTCCAGCAAACGAGCCAGTGAAGCACTACAACCCCTTATAATATTATGTTGAGATAATATTATATGTTTAATCAAAAATGCAGATACAGTATTTATTTTGACAATAATTCCATTAATTGTTCATCCCTTCTGGAAGTCGTTAAAAATAACATCATGATACAAAACTATTTTAATGGGTGGTGCCTTTCTTCCTTTTGAAAATACAGGCATGCTAAATTATTTTTAAAAAAGGGAGAAAAAAAAAGTTCCAATTTAATAATAATTACCTTTATGTATTATAGTTTTGGACCTAACTGGGTGGGACATGTTTTGCAGAAAACAAAAAGTCCCATTTCACTCAAAACTGCATATGGATAATTCAGGTCCAGATCTGGCCTCAGCGGCTGGTTCTGGTTTTATCAGTTATCTGCAAAAGGACAGAGAAATATCAGCAATACATCCACGTCTGAATACATGCCCTTAGTAAACGCTTCAATGTTTAAATGAGCTGAATTTACTGAAAAAAGATAAGGGTTTGTTTCATACTTCTACAAGTCAAAAGAAAAAAAACATAAATTGAAGCATTTTGGCAGAAAAACAAATTCACCGTAATCCAACCTACAGCACATTCTCACAGAGCGTACATGCCGGTGTCAACTCCAGACTAAAATAATGGAAAATTCACTTGGCCTACTTCCAGACTGCATTTTGGTGTTGTATTCATTCAGGTTGCCATGGAAATGTGATTTATTAAACATTTATTTGTCCAAGTTTTCACTTCTATCTCACATAGGAGGCAGATGGCAGATATTATGATGATGTGAAAATGTTCTACACAGATCATTTGACCTGAGCTGTCCTCTCCTGTACTTTGTCTCGCTTTTCTAAATCATCACAACATGATCCTGATGTGATCTAGTTCAACGCAGGCACAAGGCCAGAAGAAATTATAGAAGGAATTACAATTCATGAAATCCTCACTTCCAGAGCCAAAGCAAATGTCTGTCTTCTTTTCTGTAATAACTCCAGTAATGAGAAAGAAAATTAAATCAGTCTTAGGAATAGATAAAGTATGACATGCATTCATCAAACAGGGCATATGCTCCAATTTTTCCTCTTTTTCCTACAATTCTTCACATGCAAATTTAAGCATAATTTATTTCAAAAAGCTGTACAGGTAAGTCCGGAGAAACCGTGGTATGAATACTGCAAAAACCCAGATGAATGTGTCACTAATGAATGTGTCACTAATTCAGACCAGTGCGAACGAGGAGTGACCTCTATTAACAATGGCCATTGTTCAGAACGGCGAAGGCCTCGTAGTGATCAACCTGAGTGGTGTAGTGAGAGCAATCTATGGCCATTCCACAGCAGATAGAGGAGGAGTGCCCAGGCTGAAGAGGCCCTCCACCTTCTCCTCTGTTCACTAAAAGCCCCGTCACCGCTTCGTGCGTCCATCCTCATCCACCCACAGCCTGTAGAAGCCCATAATGAGCCCAGGGCTAATGCATAAAAAAACACAATTAAAACTTAAATGGACTCTCCACTCCAGTCCAGCCATGAGCATGTAAGAGGGCTCTCACTGTGCTATGTTTGTGTGTCCTACGATGAGAGCGTCACCACTTGTGCATGTTTAATGTGTGGGTTTGTGTGTGTGCTTTGACAAGCTGAACAAAGTTGACAGCTCCAGCCAGTCGCCCTTTGACCTGTGGCCTGAAGGCCTCGCATAAGATGGCAATGCTGGTTTGGAGTTAGTCCCTCCCTCTGGCACAGAATCCTTGGCAGGTCACCATGAAACACAAAGGCCACAGGCACATGGACCTGATCCAGGATGCCACGCTTGGTTTGAAGTCTCTCTTAACAAAGAAGAAGAAAAAAAATATTTCCTTCTAGAAAATCCTGGAAGAACAGAACCTGAGGAGCCGTCCAACAGTGTGCTGTACTCTAGTCAAAGAAATTTAAGTCAGATTTCCGCTCTAACAGGCCAACCTCAGCTCACAGTAATAGCTTCACAGAAGCAATATTTGCTTCCAACGACGCTGTGTGTGAGTTAAATTGCCTACACAATGGCACATTTGTTATGGGCCTGATATATTTGTCTTCTGTCTCTTTTTTTCCTTCGGGCCAAGAAGAAAATCATTCTTGGTTTCTGTGCTGCCTTGCCTTTCCCTTTTTCTCTACCAGCTATTATTTCATGAAATCTGATTCCTGGTGTTCTGTTTCTTTTCAATTTCCTTTTCAGCAAAGCCCAAGCGCTCCCATCTCCCATGTCAACCACCTTTTAGTGTAGAGCACAATGTGCCCATAATATCTCAATACCTAGAAACAACTACCACGTCGCTAAATTATTTTCAATTAAACAAGCCATTCTTTTTCTAAAACAGACAGAATTAGCTCAGCTGTTCATAAAAATTCAGAATCCTGTATTTTCGGAGCACGTCTTCGCTCCACATCTCTGACAGTCGGTTTATGAACTCCATGGAGCGTGTTTGTGTTTGAAACAGACAATGTGATCTTAAAAGCCTCCACACAGTCCCTCACTGCTTTGGCATGATTTCCTTTCCCCAAAGATAATATACACACTAATGTGAAAGAAGAAAGCAGCTAATTGACCTGAAATAAAAGCTAATTGACTTGTATTTTGTCTCTTCCTGTCCTACAGCAGTGGATGCACGAGGGGAATAGTCTTTGGCCCACTTCAAAGACCACCCCCCAGTAAACGGCAGTAATCAGCAGTGGGAAGTGTGATAGCAGACTGTATCTGTATCTGCAGGGTGTGGGAGGCCCCTGGCTGAACCACCGGGGGCAGACAACCTGACCTGTGTTTGCCGGCTTGGCTGATAGATATCGGTCTGTGGCAGTTCCCACCAAAGAGACTCATTCAAACGTCCACATTTCTTCAGAGGAGTTACTCCAGGACCCTAACCCCTACGAACCACGGGTCATTTTCCAGATTTCTTTCCAGCATCATGTTGTAACATTTCCGCTCTCTGTGTATGTGTGTGTTTGTTTTAAACTGAGACAATTTGGACAATGACTCCCCATTTTCCTCCACCCACTCGAAGTAAAAGTCCATTTTTTCTCTCAAACCAAACACACGGTATTCCATTTCTTCCACTAGGAGTCTCTAAATTAAAATAATACTAAAAAACATAGAAGTGGATGATGTGACGTAACAGCATCCTGGTTGTTGTAGTTTTCATACAAACACATGAAAAAACATGTTCAAATCCATTTTTATTCAATCTGGGCTCATTTGGTCGCCTGTCAATGCCATCATATTCGTTTAACTGACTAGCATTAATATTTAATGCTACTTGTGGCAATTTCACTAAAATGTTAAGAGTAATGTTCATACCCGTCATGTCAAGTGTGATGTGAGTAGATAAGTGAAGCCATTCAGTGAATGTGTTCAGAGCTTTTTTTTCTTTTTTCCTCTTTTTTAAAGGTACATTCACTGCCCTTTGACTGTGGGAGACTTTAGGTTTAGAAATGAGGTCATAGATTAAAGTAGCAGTTTATAGTAGACTTTAATAATATGATAACAGTTTCTAAATAACCCACTGATCAGCTCAGTATGACTGACACCCTGAAAACATTCTTTTGGATATTAACCATTTTTAACTTCATTAGAAACTTGCTAAGTGTTGAACTGAATACTGAAAATCCCTTATTAAATAAATAAATCTGGTCCTGAATATTAAACCAACTGCAAAAATCTAAGCGATTCTTTTTTTTTTTTTGACGTTAGCAGTTATATTCAAAACGAATATTATCCAACAGCCATTACAGCATCAGTACCTCTGTATTACACTTAATGATACATAGAGTCATTTCATTCTAATGAAGCATCAGCAAGTAATGTTAAACATTAACGTTAGTCATGAAACAGGTCATTACGCAGAGTAAAACGACAGATGTATTTGCATTTGAAAGTTGTTGGAAAAATTCAACAAATAGAACCCAGGCGTAGACATTTTTAATGAACAAATGTTACTTCTTTCAAATCTTCCTATTAATAAAAAAAAATATGTTCATCTGTGTTGTCCTAAGTAATTACGGCGCACTAACAGTGATATGCTTTACAAACAGACTTTGTGGATTTTTCTTTTTCTTTGGGTTTTGACTCTAAAGCCCTACACAGTCTGCTTAAGCCATCTGGCTGATTCAGTTTGTTAAGGCCCAAACCAGGCACAGAGCCTTGTTCAGTAATAGTGTGGAAAGCAGTAAGTGCTTTTTTGTGCTATATTTATAGAGTTGATATAATTTCGTAGTTAGAGTTTTCAGTCCAAAAACTCATGAGAACATTGTGAGCACTGTGCCGCCCCCACTTCTAAAGCTAAAGGGGCACCCTTGAATGTGACTGTTTGGTGCCTAATGAGTGTATAACCTACACACAGACACTGATTTGATTTTATCTGTGCTCCACGGATGCAGTGAAACACAGACAAAGTGAAGCGAGATACTCAATTTGATCTATGAGGTGCAAAAGCCGAAACTTCACAGTACACAGTGATGAGTAATAAAACAAATGAAGCAAGACTGAAATGTTCCCTGCACCACGGTGGCTACATGACCTACATCTGTAGAGTGAAGGAATGCTGATCCTTATCTGCTGGAGGATATGGCCTGAGGACAAGACAAGTCATCTTGGCACACAAACCTCTGTTATTCACTGTAATCTTCTCATTCAGTGTTTTCAACTACAAGACGGAGCTTCGGCGTCTGCGAGTGTGCCGCTTTAATTGATGCGGCGATGCTTTGTTTCATGTTACGTTCTACAAAAAGAGCCATGAAGTATCCGATGAGAGCCTGGGCAGGGTTACATTAAAGGCATTCCCGTGAACCCTCAGCTCTCCACAGCGCAGGTCTCTGTTTCCCCCTTACAGACAGATGCCAAAGTCATTGTCGCTTTGAGCCTGCTTTTCAGAAGGAAAACTCGATCCCACTGGCTGCCAGTGTCACCAGTGGCCCCCGTCCTCCCTTGTCATTCAATCCCATCTCTCCTTCTTTTAGGAATGCACTTCAGTCATTCTTTCTTATTCTCCCTCCCTCTTTTCTCGGGACCACGGTGCCCTAGGCAGTCTGAGGGCACTGAGTGTTTGGTTGTCCCAGATCTATTCATCCTCTCTGCTGAAACAGGATACAGTGACCTCCTCTGTGTCCAGTGGTCCCCATCCCAGGCTCCTGTCTGCTAAGTGTTAGAGATCGAGAACCTGCGAGGGGGGGGGGGTAACTCGATGGCTAGTCAGGAGACGAGCTGCAAACATGAGCCTGTTGGGAACCACGGGGAGATGATTCTGGATGGGAGTGAACGGACCAGCGGGAGCGTTCTGCAGAGAGTTTATGTTAACCGTGTCTCAACACTCTGGACTGAATTCCCAGAGCCATCTGTTGTGTTGTCATTGTTTGAATCTCTCAAACAAAGCAGGGGAGCATAACCGAGCTCTAAGCCGTGACTAATAAATGACGAAGGTTGGTGGAATATGCCATAACGTACCTCAGCGGGGAACAGTGCGTAAACGTGTCCATTTCTATGCCATTTTAACACACGATGACATACTTCAGCACCACAAGCAAACCCCTCGCTTCCCATTAATGTACAAAACTAGGGGCAATTACAGAGAGGGTGTCTCCATTAAAAAAGGGGGATATATGACACTCCCTACCTCATGAGACACGACAACCTCTTTGCACCTCACATTAGCATAATCTACGTTTACCACGTGAGCTGCAATTTGTCTGGAAAAATCTTTCCCCCCTCGAGTTCATTATTGAGAGAGTGTCCATTAAAAACAACCGAATTACCATCTCAATCGGCTCACCATAAGGTACAGTGCTGGCAGTCTTTGAAAGAGTAATTGGAACCATTAAGACAGGGAAAAAAATTGAAGAAACTGCAGCATGTTCTTTTGTCAGAAGATGTCTGTAAGTGCCAGCACACGTCGGTTCCTCTTGACTTTTTCTGCTGCAGTAGCAGAACAATAGTTAATAGGGACCAATTAAGATAAAGTTTCATAATTAAAATTAATATTCTTACATGCACACAGGCAGGGGGTGATTCTAATGACAAAATTGGACAAGAGCAGCACTGAACAGACATTTTGCTGTTTTACTCTGTCAGTCACACAGATGCTGATGGCAGTACTACCTGCCAAACAGAAAGTCTGCAACAGATGTTTGATACCGGTTTCATTTGAGGAGAGAAAATAAGTTAATGCCTGTTCAAGCTTCTTTTTTCACAATTATATCATTTGAAGAATCTAATAATCATAACGTTGATGTTGTGTTTTACACCCTTCTTTAAAAATGGTACAACCAAATTATACAGTAGAGTTTGTGGAGGTGATTGGATTCATTGTTAGACTAAAACCTCTGCATTTTGAATCAATGAGTGCAACATTTAGACAATAACTAAAAGAACCATGAATTAAAATCTGGTCTGAACCAAACACTTTTAGTGCTGACAGACTCCAGAAAATATGGACTTAATATATTCACCAGCTCTACAACATTAATGCAAAGCTTTCTGTAACGACACTGGTACCCAGCCCATTTAAAGTCAATTTCAGTGGAATAGGAAAGTTTACACAGGACTGTTATCTATTTATTTAGTGATGCTATCTGTGCAATTCCTCTGAAGACCAGGTCACATGGCAAATTAAGATTGTTCATGATATAAGACTGCTATATCTCCAGACTGACTAGCCCTAGTTACAGTGATATGATAATATCTAACTACACACACAAATTCCCTTGTTTGCAAAAGAAGCATTAGAAAAACAGGAGCCAAAACCAGAATGATCCATGAGCAGAGCGGTCACCTGTGGAAGTGAATCCATCTACAGTTTAGCCTTAATAAAAGCCTCTTAACTCTGCAGCACCTGCAGCTCCGGACAGCCCATCCAGCTAATGTTAACAAGCTGAACAAGAGTCGTCCTCTGTGATAAATCTGACCGCAGCCTGAGAAAAGCTCCTCCAAACAGCCTTCCACCTTATGATGAATGAACAAGGCACCAAGAGTCCTTGAGGCATGGGGGTTACGAGGAAATGCCACAAACCTATCTGTCTCAATTGTGTTCAATGGCCTGTGATTTCTATGGGTCCGTGCAGGAATATATGTGCCTCTGTGCGCATGCCTTAAAAAGAATGAATGCCGTAAAGCCATTACCTGTCTGAAATGGTGGCCCAATTATGACAGTCTCCTTCAGCATGTAGCCTTCAAAACCAAACTCCATGAAATTGATTACCTGCGCACCTGGACCTCATTTGTGACAGTGTTTTTCTCACTCTCCTGTGTCATTAACTCTCTGCTGGGCCCTGTTCACTTACAGCCAAAGGGAAAAAACAACACTTCAGAGATGCATTCGTATAAATACTAAATCCCAGACCAAGGCACAGTGATTGTGTTGTGAGCCAAATGTGCAAAGAGAATTAATTTTGCTGAGATGTGAAGAAAATCCAACAATAGCTTTCTGAGACCCATTTGAGACAAAGAGAGAAAATTAGAGGTTGAGGAAGTGAGACGGAGAAAGTGGATACAGGGAAGAGAAAGGGAAGCGGGTGTATATACTGAACATTTCTAGATGTTGAATAATCACCTGGCTCCCAGTGTTGCCCTCATTTCTGCTATCATTAGCAACACAGCGTCTTTTATTCCCTCATTCAATTCGGTATTCCTCCGTTAAAAGACCCCCCTTTGCTCGGCTTCATATTGACCTCCCCCATTAGGTTCCAAGGTTACTGGGGCGGGCACAAGGACATTCCTTTGAGAGAAATATCCACGCTTGGTTGCCACTAAATAAATAGAGATATTTTATGGTTGCAAGTGACAGTAAAAGTGTATGTGATGACAAATCTGCCAGCTGGGTTTTTCTGAATATGCACCAGGGGATTCTTTTTTTATTCCTAAAGTAAGGGTTGAATATTGAGAGGCTTTCCTGTGTTCGTCACTGTGTTCTGTTTTATTTCACTTAGAGATGGCACAAATATCAGTCTTCCTTGGCATAAAGGCAGCACACTGAAATGACACACAGCCAGTGACGGCATGTGAAAAGCCCTGCTTTGCTCCATCTGGCCCCCGCCTTTAGTCTTAGCACCTCTCGTCTGCGTCGGTTATAATGAACGCTCAGTTCTCGGTGACTGATCAGGTCGGTAAGAGTAAGGGCTGTTGTCTGGCTCCTTCGCAGCCTCTGAATAAAAGCCTATTTCACCGTGTTCTGCTTTTGACCTCAGTCTCTCAGCGGGAAAACCTCTGGGGACTCCCTGCGTTCTCCGTCCCTCCATCCTTCCGCCTGTCCGGTTTTGCCTTCATCGCTGGCTGCTCGGTAGCTATGCATATCTGCTGATAATGTTACAAGACTTTTCCCCCTCACAGGGATACCTTACTGACAAGAGGGATGACAACACACTGACTCACATCCAATTGCACACAGATGGCTTATATCACTGTCGGTATTAAAGGGAGCACAAATGTTGACTTATTTCTCTCTGGATCGAGGTTCTTGGCCTGATATAGTGATTATCTGGACTCATATTTGGGGAGCGTTGCCTGGCCTGCTGGTTGCGCTTAGAGGATACCGTGTTAAAACAGGGTCAAAAACCACAGCTTGAAATTGAAGCCAATGTGGAAACGTCTTACAAAGGAAGATAAAATGGATGGGGCCTCAAAAACACATGGCTCTAACTGACTCCCATTCACAAAATAGCAAAGTGTCTTTAGAATACACGTTAGATCTCATGTTAGGTCTATATATGACCACGCCATGAGAATAAAGGCAGAATAATGCTTAAAGAGTTGGAGTTTCCTTCCTGTTTATCATCTACTTTATGAATCCCTTTTTCCAGAGCATCTCAAACAAACTGTTTTTTTTAGTCCTAGAAACATTCCTTCCATGATCGTTTGACACATTAGAATTCATTTGGTAGGTATCAGTAGACTGCAGGGATGTCGAACATAAGGCCTGTGGGCCAAAACCGACCCGCCAATGGTTCCAATATGACCCAAGGGCTGAACGTAAAATACAATAATTATACTTCAAATATCAACAGTCAAAGGTGTCAAACTCATTTTAGCTCTAAACTCCAAAGTCCAGACACCACTTTTACCTGTTACTAAATGCTTTATGCCTTGGTAGATCCACTGCGATCTGTAACACACATGTAGAAATGATCACTCGAGACATAATATTGTTAAAATTGCACAATTTTTTTCAGAAACTTTTTTTTGTGAAAGCATAATTTGTAAATGTGCAATTTCATAATTTCATTTTTTTCAACTAAAACAAAGAGAAAAGGTTGGAGTTCTTATTATTCCTAGGCTTTTATTCTATTATTTGACTGATTCAGTCCACTTGAGATCCAATTGAACCGTATGTGGCCTCTGAACTAAATGAGTTTGACACCATTACACTGCGTTAACGTCCAGGAGCTGAAATTACTGGGCGGTGTTTCTTAGTTAGCAGCGCGGTTGGTGTTTACAATAAGTTAGCGGTTGCACTAGCTCTGTGACTTTCACCCATAACCTCTTGCTCTTCTTCAACTCCACCCTGCGCTTCAGATATGGTCACATCTGGAGCCAAGATGGAAATGGCCAATCTAGACCTGAACACAGTAGCTCATTACGGCTCCGCCCACTCCTTTAATCCACAGATGATGCACAGACTGGTAGTGGCCGGACCAAACCTCTCACGTGCCTGTAATACATGTGGTATTTAAACTAACAGATTATTGTATGAAAAACCTTAAGAACGTAAAGTGTCCGGTCTGTACGGTCACGTGTGTGTCTGCGCTGTGCGAATAGTGCCGAGCAAGACAAGTAGTCACGCGGTGGTGGGTCCCACGCCGCAGGAGCTGTTGAGTAAGCCCGGCGTCCGGCTGACTGCGAGGCGACCTCTCCTGTCTCTCCTGACTGTTGTTTTGCATTCTTCATAATTAGAAGCACCCAAGCATGCCAGGCATTCCTAATAGAGGTGTTTTACACTAGCGGCTGACACCATCACTCAATCTGAAGCCAGTGGTCCTTTCCCAAAGGTCAACCGCCCGGCCCTCTCCTCCTCGGAGTTGCCTCCTTCCCACAGATGGGGGGGCCCACTCATCAGTGTGACAAAGCCACACGCTTTTTTTTTTTTCCTTTTGTTCCTCCCTCTTGCTCTACCTCTGTGCACCCTGACAACCAATACTAAGACTAGGTACTAGTTAAACCAAGGCTCCCCGTGGTGACGGATGACTCCTCTGCTCCCTGTACCAATGAAGACGAATGCTAAGCATGAATTATTAAGGGCCAGAGCAGAGTGGAATATTTTGATATTGAACCCCTTATGAATAATTCCAGCAGGGTTACACCAAAATGAATTACCTTGTTCTCCTAGTACTGCAGATGGAGATGCTTCTCTTTGTCTCCAGGGGTTCAGGTAGTGGAAGGAGATGTTGGATGCAATATACCGGCCGTAAAAACTATCTCATGCTGATATTTGGTATTGTGAGAGTGAGGCGAAAGCAACCTGAGCCATGATGTGTTTGGACAGAACGTGATTGTAGATTCTCTTTGATCCAATGGTCAAAGACGGGTCCATGGAGAGGCTCACACTGGGATGAGGAGCGAGTGGAATGCAGAGGGGGGCCGGGGAGACCAATGATTAGGATGCGAGGGTTGGGGTTGCATGTCCAATTATCTAGCAGGCAAGAGGAGAGGGGAGCCAGCCAATTAGAGAAAACGAGCAGAGACCCCTACCACAGACTCAGTGTATACCCCCACAGAGAGAGACAGTCTACCAGACAGCAGCATAGCCTGCAGAGACAGAGGCAGCGAGTGAAGTTGAAAAAGGTCAAAACTGCAAGAGCAGGACAACGGCTTGAAATCACATTTATTTCATATTTTTTGTGGGGTGAGAAAAGGTAACGAAGATGAAAAGTACTGTCCTTATATTTTGAGAGCTATAACTGCTCTGGTTGTTGCGCGAGTCGAATATTTTTCAGGTTCATGATCACTTTTGTTGCCTGTTTGACACGTTTAGTATTTAATCATTATTTCACTTGCTTTTCATTTCCTGGAATCATTTGCTGGAACATTCCTGCTGTGTGAGTTGCCACTGTTAAAGGAATATCTAGCATGGTGAGGACTAGAATTTAATTACTATTCAGTACACTCCTTCTGTTGACAGGAAACTTGGAAAAAAAACATGATTATAACCTTTGAGAAACTGCAGCCGGGCCCATCTTTGACTGAATAACACTTAATAGGGTTATTACTTAATAAATAATGTCATGTATCCACCCTTACAAAAGCTCTCTGTTCTGCTGCCAGTGTTCATGAGGTTTACTATAATTTACAGTGAGGTTCACTATAATTACCCTCTCTCTTAAGGAAACTTGTCAAAGTGACTGCGGATTAAGTCCAGGGGTAAACAAAGCAGAAGACAAAGTCTGCTTTTTACTAAGACAATGCCATCCTGTCTTTCCTGAGATACTTAATGCTCTGCCAATTGAAAAGATAATGTTGTAATGAGAAGCCTTCAGCACATCTGGAGCAGAGATTAACAGAACAATTAAGACTCATCCATCCTCACTTTCCAATTACAGAGATCAATGACTTATTGACTTTCAGAACATAACATTAGACCCACCTTAACAGTACTTACACTGTCTGAAGGTCATCTGCTTAGACATAATTCATATTATAAATACATCTAAAAAGTATCATGGTTGGTGGTTTATGATGATTTCATGTTAAATGCTAAATTTCAACATCTTAACATGTATTGAAGGTTACTCACTCACAGGCCCAGACAGGAAAATGATAAAGTATTTGTTTAGTCATTCAACCCCTACAAGCGTGATTAAAAAAAGAAGAAAAGAA
Organism: Ostorhinchus cyanosoma; assembly: GCA_029814465.1. Lineage (NCBI taxonomy): Eukaryota > Metazoa > Chordata > Actinopteri > Kurtiformes > Apogonidae > Ostorhinchus > Ostorhinchus cyanosoma. Next base: position 29,032,994 of record JAPTYQ010000006.1, on the reverse strand, counting down.
AATAATTAGAACAAGTCACTTCTCGGAAAGCCTCATATTCCAGCACTATTCAAGATTTGATTGCTTAATTCAAGCAAAAAAAAAAAAGAAAAGAATAAGAAAAAGAAAAAGGAAATAATCTTGGTAATATTTCTTGAAATAAGATTTTCAAGATCTTTTGTTTAAAAATCAGTTCTTCTATCTCACTGAGAAGTTACCGTTTAGGTGATTCTGTCTTATTTTAAGTGTGATGAGATATTTTGACTCAAAATGAGAAAAATACACTCGGTAAGATTTCCATTTTTTCCAGTATATAACACAAACTCTTCCTTCTGATCCCTTAATTATTTTTGATTGTTGCTCCGTATCATCTCTGTTTCTTGACGATACAAAGTGATTGCTCACTCATTCCAGGAATGTCTGGTGACTTCTCCGTGTCTCATTTAAGTCTAAGCAAATTGGAGGGTTTTGTGCTAAACGGTGCTACACTGCGAGGCAAAGTCAAGTCCAAACAGTGGATTCTGTCGCTTCAACTATCTAATTTTTAACACCACAGGAATGGAGCCACAACTGCAAATTGAGACAATGCAAAAAAAAAAAGAAAAAAAATTCTTTGGAAGTAAAGTAAAGCTGCCCTAAACACTGACTGCCACTTCACTATTATACGCTGCGATAACAGAGGGCGGTCTTCGCTGCAATCAAGAACGTGGCATTCTCTGGCTAGGCACCTGCATTACAGATTATCATCTGCTTCCAAGACTGGAGGACAAGCCCAATCATCATCAAAGCAGCAGCCTCCTTTTCTGTCCTCCAGGAATGCTTCCCTCTGATACTGAGAAACATTTAGGAGCTCAACAACACAGGATATTAAAGACCTCAGTGTGCTAGTCTTACAGCTGGCTCCCAGTACAAAGGCTCCTGCAAGCCAATAATTAGCCACAGGTCCACTTCACACGCTCGCCTTGACCCCTGACCTTTTTTACTCACCACTACTTCCTGTGTGCATATTTAGGGTCCTGTTGTAAATGGCCCTTTGATCACAGAGCAGCACAGATGTTTAATACATGCAAAGCCATTAGTAGTTCTTTGTGCTTTAATACATCATAATTTGGAGTTAAGCAGACAAAGGTCAAAGGGCACTGTGGCCTGACCCAGGACGCCACTTGGTGCTTGATCAGTGGTCAGTCTTTAACAAACCTCGTCTACAAAAGCTAGTGAGGCGGTTAAGAGAGGAGAGGCAGAGGGCGGCTTAATAATGAGCAAAACAATACAATTTATTTTGCATCAGAACAAAAAATTTAAAGCAAATGAGAAAAAGGACAGGGTCATCAGTCTTTTCACCTCAAAGCCCCTCCCCCTATTTGTCACAGCTACTGATCATATATTACTGCGTGTATTAAAAATTGTGTATTTTAACACTATTAATTATGCTGAAATACTGTTTCCTTTGTGAAGTATTTATCCTACTGTTAACTCGGTTCATTTTGGTTTTAACTGTTGATCCATGACTTTTGTTCCTTTTACCATAAGTCTGTTGGTTTTAGTTGTTTCTACTGTTGATCACAAATGATTCCCATTATTTTATTACATTCCCTGGTCAATGTTACAGCTGTTTACTGACCTGAGCTAACCATAGTATTATTCATGTTATTAATGTTTACTACTTAAACCATTCATTCACGCTACTATTTTTAATATATATCTATTGGTTTTAGAAAACAATATAAAGAATCTATACATTTAGTTGACTATCTGAACATATCTGGCCTTTTATTACCCTGCTGCCTGAAGGGGAGGCAGGGGATATTGTTTTTGGTTTGTTTTTTTGTTTCTTTGTTAACACTGGAGCAGCAAAACTATTGGTTGATTTCATGCCAAACTGGGTTCATAGATTACCAGTGACCCTCAATAGAACTGATTAGGAAAAGTAGGTCCAAGTTCAATTTTTTTTGTGAATTCTTCAAATCTTTTTTTTCTCCCCTTTTACTTAGAATAGGCAGAAATTCAAATGTCTGTAGCAGCCAAACCATTGGTTGAATTTATACCAAACTGGGTTTATATATTGCCAGTGACCCAAAACAGATGTGATTACATTTAGGCAAAAGTAGGCCAAAGTAAAAAATTTTTATGAATTTTTAAGGTCTTTTTTTTTTTTTCATGTACTTATAATGGGCGAACTTTAAATGTCTATAAAAACATCAATTTTGTTTCAATTTACTTCAAACTTGGCACACGTATAGACGTAATGATATCAGCTGGATCAATGTCAAAATAAGCTACAATACATGCTAGCGGAGGGGTTTGTTTTGCCTGGCACCACTTTTTTTTGTTTTTGTGCAGAACTGTTGAGTGTTAGCTCAAATGTCATGTTAATGTAAGTCAACATAACATTTAAATATATTCAGTTCATTCCACCTGTCTGTCTGTCTGTCCATTGGTTCATAAAGTGTTTCTTTTAGTGTCTTATTCAATGTGGTGAATATGTCCCAAAGGCTTGAGGGTCTGGAACCTCTGAACTGCTAGTTGGTGTTTTTTCCACCTTAATGTAGTGGTTCACTGTCATAGATTTCTATCCAACCACGTTTACAAGCGCTGCATAACTGGTACATGCACTCTGGTTAAGAGTAACATCTTTGGTATGATAGGAAATTAGTATTAAAAATGTGAATTTCATCAACTCTTTTTATGTTTTCCTGTGTTGAAGTGCCGTCAGCTCACACAGACGTCAGCCTCACTACTGTGTTTCTGCGCATTTATCTCAGACCAGAATATTTTATGCCTTATCATGTCTTTTGATCTTTTTCTCAATTTGCTCCACATTCTGTCAGACCACTGTCTCCTCTCCGTTCCCCAGCCTTTTGCAAAACACAACATTTATCCCAAACACCTATGTTGTGGCCTTCTGTGATTTTTTTTTTATGCCTTTGTAAAGCACTTTGACTCACCCTGTGTATGAATAGTGCTATACAAATAAACTTGCCTTGCATTGCCTTGAAGCTACATAAATGTATCTTTATCCACTAAATCCTATAGGGTAGGATATATTTCCTTGTAATTTGCAGAATATGGTAATAAAAATTTCACATTAAGGCCTTTTTAATTTCAGGTCACTAGAATAAAGACTTGAATTATTGCGAGGACACAGATGGGTCCAGTGTAAATCTTAAAAGGAGCCGGAGTTCATTCAGTGTGGTGATGTGGTTATCAAATGAAGACATCAATAAAAATTAGGACAGATCCTGAAAGCACATTATGAAATATGCTTTTAATAAATCAATGTATTTTCATGCTGTGGCAAAAAAAGGCCATTTCTCTGTCAGCAATTACAAAGCTGCACGGAGAATTCAAAGTCATTCATCATCAAACACTTTGATTTATGCAGAAGAAAATAGCTCTAATAATGCCAGCTCCTTCCACGGCACTGAAAAGACGCAACAAAAACTTGAAAAACACGGTTTATTTGCACAAGACATAGAATGGAAGAAGAAGATTGCAGGGTGACATCTGGACAAATTGAGATGCAGGAATTTTACTGCTCAGCATCCGTCTTTTGTGTCCTCGGGCTTAAAGAAGACCTCAGACTGTGCATCTTTCTGATTGTAATCTGTGGGTGACCGCAATCAATGTCGGCCTCTGTTTGACGATCAATGGAGGACAACAGTAGGTGATAGGAATTCATCATGCTGGATTGGTTCTGTGTGTGTGTGCTTGTACTGATGTGCATTACATAATGACAACTATATGAGAGCTTATGGACACATTTTAGATGCAATATACTATATTTGATTCCACTTTTGTGCGCAAATTTCAAGTAATTTGTAGTTTGCAATAAAAAAAAAAAAATCACAGTATTGCTCCCAGTGTTCAGGCATTTATCAAAAATGTATGATACAGTTACAATTGTTGTTCTTATGTATGCACTCTTGAAAGCATCACTAGAAAAATTAGAAACTGAGCAACACAGCAAGGAACAATAAATGGTGAACTGTCCGCCCATAAAAGGCTGGTGTCGGACGGATGAGAGGGGAGAATGTAGGTTACTAATCCTCCAAAATTAAAGGCATAAAAGAGATTATCTCTACCAAAGCTCTCACTTCTAGGCCACTACACTCCTAGCCCTTCTACTCTCTGCTTGACTTGACTATCAGTGTACTCACAGTTTCATTTTCTATCCCACTCAATTTCAAGCAAGTGGTGTGGAAAAGATAACGGATCAGATGCGCAGAATGGAAACACAACAATGAAAAACAGCACAAGGGAATTTATGTAAGCAGCAGTCTTAAATCTTGTTCAAATTCCAGGCACATAACTGTACACAAATACGTGTGTCACTGTGTGCACACAGAGACATTATGCACACTTGCCTAACACTAGCATGACTACACTGCAATTAGCATAATAAACTGTGTGGAAAATGCTGCAGGAAAGACAGTGTTGATGATTTACCAAAGGAATATAGCCCATGGAAAATGGCTGGTTGGCATGAATGTGTGTGTAAACAGTACTTAGATGCATTTACCCTCCCTTTTAACACCTGTCTAAACACAGCACAACATTGAAATGGCTGTTTATGCTCATACGTAACGCCACTGTCCTTGCTTTTATCCTTGGGAGAATTTTAAAATAGAAAACCCCATGAAACTTATGCATATGTTTAACACACATTCATACTGACCTAGCTTCAAAGACTAGCATTTTTTTTTTTAGAATTACCTATTTAAGAAGAGTGTTAGTGTTAAAGCATGGAAAATACACTCTATGTTGACCTGACTATTTTAAGTTGTGAACTCTGACCTCTAGATGGGTCTAACTTGTGGGAAAAAAAAACAAAAAAAACAAAACCTCAATAACCTTTGTTCAAGAGCAAACCACAGAAGTAGATCACTTGATCTGCGTTGTAATTAATAAGCCCTTCAGCCATTAATCATACAGTATTTATATCTGACTGATGAGTAAGTAGGCTAAGCATTCCTGTATCATATGCTGACCATGTTTAAGTGAGCAAGAGAATGCCCTTCCAGTCTGCAGAGCATTAACTGCCTCTTCATGTAAAAAGGCTCTGCGATGGAACTGCCCGTGGAGCACAGACCTGTTTAAATACCACTGACTCGCAGCTGTCTGGGCTCACCTCAGCGAAGGAGCAGCGGACAGGACGGAAAAAAAGCTCCGATAAGAACAAGGAGCTGATAACCTGAAGCACTACTATGACGGTTATTTGCATGGGAGGCAAATAGGAGAGGAAGGAAGGAAAAGTACAGAGCGTGGAGTGCATATGAACCCACCTCTGTCCCAGGTAATGACAGAGGAGAGCTGCAAAATGAGTAGGTGCAGAGAAACATGTGGAAAGACAAGTGAGTTAAAGAGGGAGACAGAAGGAGGAACTCATAGATAGACACTGTACGCTGTCAATGTCTTGTGTGACTTTTATCTCAGAGGGGGAAAAAAAAATAAAAAAAGTTACCCGAAGTTTCTCTTGAAAGTAAATGTTCAAAAGGAGGAGGATATCCTTAAATGTCTGGCTTATTGTAAACCTAATTATCACTAACACATCTGTCAGACTGTGAGACCTCAAAGAAGAATTTTGTCGGTGAAAATACATAAAAGATTAAAAGAGCAGGGAAGAGGAAATATTCACTTTGATGAAAACACATTATGCTGGTTTTATGGACGTCTCCTGCTCTGTTGTATTTTCGTTGCCCTCCCTCATGTTCAGTGAGATTTTAAGGTCCTGTAGAATCTCCCAAACCCGTGTCGGCAGGAGAGCTGCTTTCAGAGTAACCACGTCCCAAAGGGATATGTATGATGGGAATGCTTTCATCCCTCAGAAAACTGCTTTTCTTTATGGAGTTTATCATAACACTGCTGTCTTTGATACACTTATGTAGCCGCGCAAATTCTACCCGAAAGAGACAGCAGAGTTCAGACGGTTCAGACAAAATGGATATGTTGGATCCGTAGAGGTGGGTGTTTACAGGTACAGCAGCTGAGAGAAGACATAAATAAAAGCCTTTTTTCGAAGAAAGCCATTACTTCTGATGATAGCACGAGGGCTCATTAACACTGGAATTATCTTGTGTGATTATCTCTGCCCATCTCATTCGTCACTCCTCCCTGTTTTTTCCCAAAGGTTAAGAGGGAGGTGATTTGTTATAAAGAAAGGATTAATATCACTGTCTGACTACTACTTGGTGGTGGAACTCTGCTGATAACAGGTGCCTTTGTGCGTAAATTTGACATAGACAAATTAACAGTCTCTATATCCATTTATTTGACTCAGGCTGTGAGAAGGCATTGCCACAGAGATCCATCTTCACTGAGTTTTTCCATTTAAATTGAAGAAACAATGCCACTTTGAAGAAAAACAGACAAAAACACTGCAGGCGTTTAACCACAAGCCAGACGTATGTTCACGCAACACAAAGAACACACCAAACACAACACTGACATGACCGTACCGATGCACATAGCTACTCACTGCTTGCAAACTACAACATGGAATGTGCTGCTACTCTTGCTTTATATGATAATTTGCTGAAGTTGACATGCTGGTAGCTAGATAAACCATGTCAGGCTGAGAAGATAAATGGAGAGGTTTGCTGGGGAACACTGCTTACATATATGTAGTTTATTTGGACACAGTCTGGCGTGAAAGTGAGGATATGGCCCAGTGAGCTTCCTTCTTCCAGGTGAGGGCTTTGGCTATTACATTTAGTTTCATTACAGAGCTGCTGAGATTTTATTTTGTGCAGAAGCTCCTCGGAACAGGTGAGGGGCTGAGAACAGCATCATGTTGGATGAGGAATATAAAACATGGGTGTAAAATAAATGTAGTGGAGTAAAAGGGGCAATATTTGCTGGTGCAATGCAAAAGGAGTAAAAGTAGAGCATAAGGTACTTAACTTGTGCTCCACCAGTGTTTTTTAAGCCTTGGAGAATAGTAGAGCAGTACTTATATATTGGAGTATATAAACAGCTTATGATGGAGCAGATGATACGCAAGGATAAAAGCTTATACTATTCCTCTGAGTCCATGAAGCCATATTTACTTTCATCAGCAGAGTTGGCCGTCAGTGTGTTTTTTCTTTCCAAGGGAGATTTAGTGATTTCACTGAAGGTGAGATATTACAGTTACGACTAATAGCATGACTGCGTGCAGGAAGGAAAGCTCAAGGATCCTCCGCTGATAGATGAAGAGACTGACAAGTGCTGTGGAACACCGCTGATAACGTAGCTAACTGCATCCAAGAGGGACCAATTAGTTATTAGGAACAACAATCATTCACACTTACCTGAAGATAGTGATTTAGTATCTTTCAACCCTCATCTGGAAATGTGTATGTGTGTGTGGAAGGGGGTGTGTCGGAGAGAGCGCTACAAGGAAGGGGGCAGGTTGCACACACATCCCATCAGACTTTGAGGTATGGTGATGAAGTGTGGCAAACAGAGCTTATTAACACAGAGGAAAGCAGCTTTGAGGCCCCATCTCCACCTAAACACAACAAAACAAACAGGGTGACCCCGCTTTAACCCCAGCTCTGTCCATCCATCACCCAGCGGCGCTCGCTCACACACACACACAGCCCATATCTCTGAACTCTCAACATCACCCTGTGGAGAGATTCATGCTGCTCCACTCCATTAATACTTCCAGCTTCCACACAGAGTTCACACCATGAGCAATCTAACAATCAACCGGAGTCTCCATATTTGAGCAGGTTCATATGACGATCATTTTAAAAAGTGCTTGTAAATTGACAGCAAACTGACTAAATTAAGCCGTTACTCTGTGCAAAGTTTTAGACATCCAGATTTAATGGCTTTCCACCTGCTCATTAACTGACCTGGAATAGAGAATGTGTGCCTTGCAGAAAAAGTATTGCTCCACATGACTTTTTTTTTTTCTCCCTTTCCTGGAACATTATAACTGTGAAAATGTGCCTTCCAACATTTACCGGGAATGTCTGCAAAACCTAACAACTAGAGAAAGCTGTAAAAAAGGCAATCTCTGACAATGAACGTCACTGCCAACTTTCTTTTTGAGCTCAGTGACTTTGTTTCTTGAGCCCTGTTTATTATAATTGTAAACTGTGGGTATAAGACATGGTAGTTAAGATGGTCCTCAAGACAGCAGACAGACAGATAAAAGATAAGAGCTTAGACAGTCAGACATGGTCAGTACGGCAGAGGAAATCCCTATCATTTGTCTGGGGCCCTGCAGACGTATGTTCAAGCTCAAGTCTCGACCTCCCCCCAGTCCGTCTCTCACTGGTTTAAGGTTCATGTGGAGGTGAGGGTTCGTACCTCCCCTCCCTCTGTGGTGACCCCTTGCTCCCTGTGTGTCTCTGTGCAACAGGCCCCCTCAGGGAATGACCTTTTTCCACTACAAACAAACAGAAAAAACATACATACAGACACGTGTTGCTTTTAAGTGCACTGCAGGTGTTGCAGCACACACTCGATTTCACAAATTTCTATGGAAATTTATGGAAATCTGAAAAATTTCCATGGACGTACACAAACATATGCCACCAACAAAAGGCCACATGGGGATAAGAGCTTATAGTATATACGGTACATTATATCTAGCCGGACAAGAAGAGACAGGAGCTCACATTGTTCTTTGTCAGCATGTTTTGTGCTTGAGAATACTTATGTTGAGCCTAAAGACCTGAGCCTTTGATTCCAGTGGCAGGTACAGTCTATACCCCTTTGTTCACACATGGATTTAGACAGTGTTCCGTGTGTGAAAAACCTTAAGAGGAGGCAATTGTTGTAATTTGATCCTATATGGCACAACAGCAGAAGAAAAACTAGTATTGCTGCTTGGTGGGAGGGCTGTCCAGGGCAAAGGGCAGGAAGACCTGGGTTTAGTTTGCAATGCATAGAGAGAACTATCAGTCAAAATGCCAAACTGTGTTTAAATCACTAACCATTTCACTGCACCACCTGTCTCTAAGCACAAGCGATGAAAGATGGTTCACAGTGAGACTCGCCATCCAGGTCTTTTGCACTTACATCTCACCAAACACCCTGGCAAATAACCTGTAATAATCTGTTTTTCTACATGTTGGAACCTTTTTAACCTTGTAGTGTTAGAAATAATAAGCTCAAGGCACCAAACTTACACCCCCTTCACTCTGGACAAACCCCATTAACATCTGGGTTTTGTCTTTGCTGTGAAAGTGTACAACTGCCAACAAACAGCATTCAATCCCAGGTCACATAACTCTGCAATATTCAGATCCTGATTGGCAGTGATGGAAGCAAGACACCTAGCTATAACCAGGTCTCCTTTTACCAGCTCTATGCAGTGTACTGTACAAACGGTTAGCTTTATTTTTATTTGTGGCCTAGAATGACGTAAAATAGCATTTTTATTTATCATATTGTCAAAGCTTTCAGTGATTTGTAAGAGATTCACAGGGAATATACAGTTCCCTGTTTTCCGGTGCATTTTTTACATCAAACATGAAGCACTGAAATTAACAACAGAAAAGCTAAATTGTGTGCTCTCACTAAAAGGAGTCAATCACCATTTTCAGTGGAATTACATCCATTTAAAAACCTGCATACACAATTATTTTGTATAATTAGCAGCTGTCGATGTTCTCGCAATGGACAGACAAATAATTGAGTGCTTTCACCTACTAGTCAGGACAAACCAGTCCTAAAATAACCTAAAGTAGGAAGAATGTTGGCATGCTACAGCCTTGCATAATTGCAGTTACTTTGTGCATCCATAGATGAGGCTGTGAAGGTCTGGGGAGTGCTATCAGCTTTCATCATCTATAATCAATACCTGTCAGATTGCTCATCCATGATAATGTAAAATGGGATTTTTAACCATATACCTGTGTGTCACTGAAAGCCAAAGCAGCATTGTATTGCTTCACCTCTCAGTGCCCTGGCAGCACCCCTGGGCCCGAGCTGGTAATGAGAGGGCAAAGGGACAGGCATCCTGGGTTCACCCGTGGAGCAAGGGGCAAGGGGCAAGCAAGAGAGGGCAAAGCACATGCAGCATATGCCTGAGATGCATGCTAAAGAGGCATCAATTTCAAATTCCATTTCCAGCATTCTTCATCACTTCTATCACAGCCAATAATGTTTCCCTGTGATCGAAAAAACCCCGCTGAGCACAGAAAATCTACTGGGGAAGCTCTGCATATCTAAGGCGGAACATCCTGACAATAACTGCTGTTGTCACCTTTGGAGATGGAATTTCTTTCCGTCATAGACAAACGGACTAATGGAAAAGGAAGAGGAAAGGATTAATGAGAAGAAGCACATTACGCCTTTGTACTTTAGTTCATACCACAGTAAATTAAAGACAGATTTTTAACCTGAGCGTAAGATGTTTGGGATGACAAGAAAGAGACGTTGTGTCCTTAACTTAACCAACAGCAGTTCATTCCCCCACAGGACTGTGGGTTAAGTGACAGCTTGGGCCCATCACTAAGATGAATGGTTCTGTCCTACACAAGGCCTTTTAATTAGCTCCACAAGCTGCCATTTATAAAGAGCACAGACACTCACACACAGACAAATGCCCCCGCACACACATGGTATTATGCACATGTGGTAATAAAAATGAACCCAATGAAACCGAACAAAAAAACGTTTTAAATAAAATTTTGAGAAGAAAGGGAGTGCATTGGGAATTTTTATTGCGGTATATTTCACAAACATGCACAAAAAACAATAACTAGCTCTGACGAAGCACTGCCCCCATCTATGCACTGCCGAACCATGTGGGCGTTAAAAAGTCATTTCCGCTGGTTGAGATCAATCCATCATCATTGTAGTGACAGAAACTATGGGGGATGGGTGAGGATTTGGGGAGGCATCGGAGGGGCAAAAAAGCCTGGCAACCAGACGGGTGCCACCATAACCGGGACAGGAAACAAGACAAACTCCTCCTCCTCCTCTGGTTCCCTTTCATTCCCTCCATTTCCCCTTCTTCTCCTTCTGCAGGAATTTTCCTCCACACATGGTTGGGAATGGAGAGCCCCATCCGCCATTAGAGCGTGGGTGGGGTTAAAAACGGGCCTGGGAAGGCAACGACGAACCACTACCGCTGTTCCAATTACAGAGTGACTGATACCAGATGATGAAGCTTGCGGCATCTCACATTAACATCCACCATATCCACAGCATCAGCCCAGATGGAGTAAGGAGGGACGCTAAGCTCCACACAACTCAGTACCATCCAATTAGTGGGACTGCCAGCTATCCAGTATCATGTTGGTGGGTGGAAAAAAGGAAGACTGCCTGAGTGGGACTGTCAAACCTGAGCCACTAAGCAAAGACACTATAATTGTGCTACACGCTCTCATTAGCAAAGGGTCCACTTTTGGGCAGCAGCATACTTGTTAAACTCTGGGTGGTGTGTGCGTTTGTGAAGAAGAATGGCAGAGAAAGTCAAAGACAGATCAAAAAAGGAGTCAAATTTGATTGGATATCACAAAGATGGTGAGTAGAACACACAAAATAACATGACTTGAAAAGCTTATAGTCTGCAAAGTTCCCCCTTTTCTTTAGCAGTCACACATACATAAGACACACAGACAATAAAAGGAGTAAAGGGGCTTACAGTACATCTGTCACACTGCTGAAGCAAACACCGCAGACTCACAAGACAGCACCAGCTGTTCTGGAGCCCAGACTCAAGGTTTGTTTATAGCCCATTGTTTTCTCTGCCCCATCTTTCGCTCCTCAATTTCAATTTACTCAGATACACGCTAACACAAAGGAGGGCAGTGTGTCAACGCCCACAGGCCTTTGAAGTGCAGGCTGAATGTTAGTTTAGACATCCGAGAGCAGCTTTAGAGTGAACACACTCTACCCTCGGCCTGCTGTGCACCCGCTCATTGCACACATTTGGCAAGATATAGGACACTGAGAGTATGAGGAAGGGACAAAACTTCACCTCTCAGTACCCAATTTGACAGACAGCTGATCCAGGCTGTATCATTACTAAAAATATAGCTCAGATGAAAAACAGGCATCACATGGGGAGGAAAAAGTAGGCGGTTGTTTAAAAAAAGTAGCTCTGAAAACCTATATTGGATACCTGAGAGATGTGTGCTTCTACTGCTAATTTCCTCCCCTGCTCTTCATGAAAATAAAATAATTCTTTATCTGATGTACTTAAAATACTGCCAGTCCTATAAATCTGTCAGGTGCAGGGTGAGTAACTGCGTTCCATTCACTCAATCCTAACATTCTATGTCTGCATGGAAAATGGTCATAGCTGCCGGGCAAGTCAAACAGATTTGATTTCACTCATATCTAGTAACAGTACGTTTTTCTTTCTCCTGCGCTGGCTGTAACAGAATATGCCTTGTTCCTCATGGCCTCGGGAGAAATCTTCTGCCTAGCAGGGCTAGAAATGGACGGAGAGGACCCTGACTGACTGTGGCTGGCAGTGGGTCTGTGGGGAGCAGGCTCATCAGCAGTCTATTGGAGAGGGAAGGATAGATACAGGGGTGGGGCGATGGAGGCAGGGATGGGGGAAATCAATAAGCTGGCCAAGTGTATCCTTTCTCTAGTTTGAGCTCATCCGAATTTCCCTTTTCTCCCTTTCGCATAAAGGAATGGTTCACAGCACTTCAATCTAAGAAACACTCAAATACTGTGGGCATTCTGTGGAGGATAAAGAATCCAATCATGGAAAAACTTTCTTTAGTTTTGCAGCAAGGATCTAGTCCAAACTTATAGAAAAGGTTATACCACCAGCTATATTCTGTGAAGTTGCTATAAAACACAGATATATGATCTGTATGTTTCCCTAAAATATGTTTCAATATTTCTCTCAACATGTATTTCATTATTCTGGTGTTTTCACTAACCCAGTCACCAGAGCATTTTTTGCCTTTCCTCCACAGACAGGGGGTGGTCGGACTGAGTGGTTAACGCAAAAGATCTAGAACTTTGATTTGGTTAGGTTTAGGAAAAGATTGTGGTTTGGTTGAAATATTACTAAATACTTTGTAAGGGAAGAGTTTTGTGGGATTTTCCTGATATTAAACCAAGCCCCGGTATCCTTTGCTAACCAAGTGCTGACAGGACTAAACCTAACCATAAAAAACATTTAATACTTACATATGAATGTAATTTAATAAGAGACGCAGTGGAAAAGCAGCAGGAGCGGTTAAAACATTGAAATGCTGATGTACACGTATAGATATAAAGCTTATTTTTAGTTCAGAAAAGTAATTACACACATTTGTGGGCTGCAAATGTACAATACCCATGTTTTATTCTGGAGATTGGGTTGATATATTCTACAGGCATAAAGATGCACCAAAGCCGTGAGGTGCTGATTTGCATTCATCCATACACAGTACTACCCCAGGGGTGTATTCATTTCATTGAACATATAGTTCTTTTCTATGTTCTTTTGTTCGCTTCTATAGGCATTTTTTTGTTCTTGCGAAGATCTTGCAATATGTCTTAGTTCAGTGCAAAGAAATTGTAAAAAGTTCTAATAATGATGAAACAAGAAGAATCGGGACTCATGAGGAATGATTTAAAAAGGCTAAATCTCCAGACAAGTGCCCTGACACCTCTATAGAGACAACTGATGCAGCCAGATATAGTGGAGAAGTGTGCTTTCTCTAACTCCAAAAACTTGTTTTGCATTTGAAGCTGGAGGCAGAATATATCAAGCAGCGGTACACTCATGTCTGACACATTTGGGATGGTAAGCCTGTGTTCAAAGGGCATCCCTGTTACCGCCATCAGTGAGGAAGAATGCATTACTCAAGCTGGTATTAGGACACTTAACCTCTGTCCACAGCGTCAGCAAAAGGTCCAATCGATTCCTGCAGATCAGTGAGGAATGGCAAACAATAGCTAACAATCACACTGAGCTCAGTACGGAGGGCAAGGCCGAAAGCCTCTCCCACAAGGTCAATATTGGAGCCACTCTACCCTGATAAGGAACCAATGAGTGATAAAGAGAGGGCAGAGCGTGGTTAGGACTTGACACAGTGGTACTTTCCAGTTGGTGTGATTCATAGACAAGACGGCATCATATCCTGTTTATGACTGTTCATCTACTCAAGTCAAGGAGGACAAAAAGATGAGTCAATTTAGGGTTCGACTTCTGTTTGATAAAGCACAGAGAATCACAAAAGGACCCTGAAGTCGGAGAGACCTAAAATCATTCATCCTCACTCTTGTCAATGAAGTCTTGTCACTGTTATTCAGGCTTTATTTATCTGAAAGGGGCATGTTTGATGAAAGGACAGCTGTCATAGCGGGGGAACGGCATAAGTAGTATGATGACAGAGTGATGTGGAGAGAAAGGAGGTCATGAAGCAGAGAGGCACTTAGGAGCCGTGGTCCAAGGGGGTCAGGATATTGTTCGTCAACACGGCTAACCCCATGGGGCTCACAGAAAACGGTCTGGCTCTCATTTAGCCTGTCCCTGTCTCTTTGAATGGAACCATAGTTCAACAAACATACCAGCACTTACACTAGAGACTCAAAACACACACTCAGTGATAGCTACGTTAGTGTGATGGGTAATCAAGTCAGGAGTATGTTGACTGTAGACCGATGATTGCATATGGTATCATTGTAATCCTTGACCATTAAATATATTGGCAAACATCACTTATCCTGTGTTATCATGTTTAGTTCAGGATATGTGAGCATTTGTGCAATGACTCTACTACTGAAAACATTCGGACCCGAAAACTGTCTATCAAGTTTCATGATTTCGATAAAAATTAATAATGTTTAACATATCATTTGGTAAGTTATACATGTCATTCAACACTATAAATGTGATTCATACTAGAGTCACAACTAATTAAATGACAAAGTCTGGTCAAATTTGTCATTCATGTAAGTCCAACAGATTGCAATAGGAGAAGAGCCTGCCATTTTCACTAATTAAGACCCTGAAGAGCTAGTCTATTTATTGGAGTGAAATCCAAGTGTGAATACCCTCTGCATACAGGAAGTGACTAATAGAAACACAGTCTTCTAAACAGAAGCCTCATGCACACCATCCCCTCACCAGATCCTGATACTGTAAAGCACCACTCATTGGCTGAGCTGCCAAACATAAGCATACTATCTGCAGTTCACTGACATTTTCCTGGCAAAATTTCCCGAGAATATACATTTCCATTTTCCAGTTTTCTCTCACTGCTCTGTGAAGCCACCAATGTGTTAGTTGGCTAGTGTAACCTTAAGTCTAAAAATAAAGGAAATGTTGAACAAGCCAAAACATTAAAATTAAACCGAGACGGTAGCACAAGAAAAGCAGAACACTGGCATATGCCTTATTGGTTTAGAGTAGCATGCAATCAACTTGTTTTCTCTGTTTCATCTTTTTTTTTTCTTCTTAAGGGCTTGCAAACAAAACCGCCTCATTTGAACAATAGACCCATGATTGTTGTGGGCATAAAGTGAAACTTATCTGTCATGTAGCCCTCTTCCAGTATGCAGCACTGAAGCCTTCAGAAAGAAAAGAAAAGCCAAAAAATTTCCCTCTGGTACAATGGCGGCCTTTGTCAAACTGCAGACTGATACATAGCAAACAAAATGGTAAATGTTTGAGCAATGAAACAGAATCCGTGTTCATTGCTCACAGCAAGGCCTAACCTGCTCCGTTGTTTGGCTGGATCCTTATATGTCTAGGGAGAGGAGAGCAAAGGCAAGTGGGAGAACATACAAAATAAATTTTTAGGATTTAAATACAGACATATTGTCATTTTCAAGCTCTGTCCTCTTTAAAATACCCATCTCTTAATGTAAACTGGAGTCATGGTTTCTGTTACATTTTCACTTTTGACCCTCTGGTGGAAAACCTAAGTTTGACTTTTTGGTCAAGGGTCATGTACTTGTTTGGATTTGGGCCACTGAGCTCAGACTGCCAACACATACTGTAAAATCACTCATTCATTAACTTTCTGAGAAAAGCTAGTGAGTGCTGTTTCAGACAGAGTGAAGAAATGAGCTGATGGAGCCTCTGCACAAGACTCATAATGATTGCTTTGTTTAGTTGTCAAATCCAAAATTCTTCTAGATGAGGGAAAGCCCTCCAGCAGAATTGGTCTTTGATATGTACATGATGAAATCCAGAGCATTCCCCTATCTCAAGGGACAATGATTTGGTACCAGTCTTTGACATACGTGTCCAGATTCAATACTGTGGCCCTGTTCACTCACTGACTGAGAATAGCCAGATTTGTCCCCTTTCACTAAATCTGAGGCATGGATGCAAATCGCATGTGACATCACTTTGTAAAGACATTGACCAGAACTGCAGCATGGAAGGAGGCATGGACTGGAGGAAGGAGAAGATGAAAAGAGGCACCAGGATGTCACAGTGACTCCATTGTGGGTTCTTCAAGACTCAACGTGCCCTATTGTAGAGGGAAATCAACCGTACCTTCCTGTGCATGTGTGGTAATGAGGGTGTCCAACCGTGCTAATAACTACCACAGTCCAACAGTCCGATACACACAAAACACAATGTCAACATTTTTATAGCTGAAAGCGGTTTTGCTTAGTCTACCTACTCACATTGTGTGGTTGTAGCCCATAAATAGATGTGGCCAAATGGTACAACATAAACTTAAGACTGAGTTGTGTCCCCCTGCAGCATCTGCCACAGAGTAAATCTGCCCACAGCCGGCAGCTGTCAACAGGAAGCCCAGAATGACCTCCACAGACACACACATGCTCAAAGGGTCAAACAACACACTCAGACTCACATACACAACCATCTTTCATCTGGCCATTACTGAACCAAATCCAACAATTAAACATCCTTTCTGCTCACTTACAGAAACAATCTTAACAGGGAAATTACATTTGAAACATAGAATAGCTCACTTATGGAAATGAGAAAATGAAAAGTGCTATTAGACATTTTGTAAACACATGCTATATTTAACCGCAGTACTAGACCCTATACCCTGGAGCAGAGTGCCGACAAATGTGCGATCTCAAAGGAGGGAAGGTTTCTGGTTTTTGTCAGTGCAATAGCTTGTAGCACTTCAAGTGCTGTGTCTCGATTGTCAGTTTGCTCATATTTTCCTCAGTCTGTTGGCGGAAAATTTACAAGAACATTTTTTTTATTTTCAGTTTGTTATTTCATAGGCTGGCAGAGTCACTTTTGCTGAGAGCTTTGTAAATGTCTCTGATAATCAGGGGGGCTATAGGCTCTTCAGTGACTGAAGTACATGAAAGTAGCAGCTTCCAATCAACTATCACGGACACAGAAGTAAATCAGTCATTGATGAGTGGAATGTGCATATGTACCTCCCACTCATCTTCTAGCAGAAAAGCATTTTTATCTTTTTCAGTATTACTGATTATATTAGAGAAGTAGGATGGGAACATAGGCTTCTGATGTACTCACTGTACAAACTGGTTTTAGAAAGAAGAGGTACGACAGCAGAGGCAACCGCCTCATATAATTTACATCTCACATCAGTCTTCGTTAAGCAGACAACTGAAATAAACAGAGTCAACATCCTTGATAATTTAACAGGAACAAAAAACATCTACATATGCACATGCATACTCACGGGCACACTCTCAACACACAAATACAGCCAGACGAACAGCGATCCATTAACAGTAATGAGCATATACTAGTCTGAGGGATCTCATGGTCTGACAGTGGCGGAAAGATAGGGGGGTGTTCACCCTGTTCCAGTGCCAACCTGCCATCTGCGCCCAGTACTGGCTGAGTTAATGAGGGGATTAGACCCACAAGCACAGCCCTGGGACAGGGCCCCTACCCGGCCACCAGCAGGAACCTACCACACCGGCACTTTAATATGGAAAACATGACAGAGGCAAGGTGGGCTACAGCACACACGCTGAGCTGAAACCCCACTGAGAGTCGACGTGCAAGGGCATGTGAGTTTTCTGTTTGGCCGTTCCCTTATGGATGAAATTGTTTTGTGTCTACCTGTATGGATGTGCAGGGCTGGTCGTGTGCAGCTGCGCCAGTAAGATTCATGGCTGTGCTAATAAAGAACTAAAAACCTGAATATGATACAAACCACAATGAAACATATGCGAGCAGGGATGCAATCTCTGCATGAAGAAGAGGAATATCATCTCTATGAAATCACTCTTTTGCACATGTCCCATTAATTCTTAAAGACCCCCTTCAGTCATATTGGAAGACGTGATGAGATATTCTGTATTCCATAATAATTTGAGTTTAGTCTGGTTTTCCACAAAAATGTTCAGAGACTGTCAAAAATTATAAATTGACATCTTCCTCTCTACACTCTGAAGAACTTGGAATGTCTAAAATATAGGCAAGGCAAGAGCAAAGTTTATTTGTAGAGCACAATTCATACACAGGGCAATTCAAGTTCTGCTTCTATGTTCGTCCTTTGAATCAGGAGTTTGATGAACGCAAACAAACATCCGTCTTTGATGAAACGAATGTAAGGAAATCTTCAAACTGCACATTAAAATTCCCAGATCATTTTTGAGTGAGGGACTTTTAAGTTTTAAGAACCAAAACCTAAATCTTCAAGATATACACTTATTCAACATTCCAAGTTCCATAAATACTGATGCATTCATGTGTTATGTTGGACACACACATGCAGACAGACTTGATTAAAAACAAAACCCTGATTTGCAGGCATGCAGGGTAATGAAGTACTCATCATGTGGATCACAGACACTCTTCTCATCTGGCACAGACAAAAGGGCTGCAATGAAAAAAGGAAACCAGGGGGCAAAACAAATCTGTTCACCTAGATGATTAATATGAGGAGAAAGGAACAGTCTGTCGAACAAAGCAAGAATATGTTAGCAGCTCTGTTAGTGCAGCCGGGCAGCCCTGGGAATACATAACTCTAAACCCAACACGTCACCAGCACATCCAACCACCTCAGGAGACTGAAGCCAGGCATCAGGAGCATGAAAGCCTTCAGGCAAAAATGGCTGGTAACTACACCTTCACGTGTCACTACCTTCCTCTTCATGGCCATCAGCACCTTCACTCAACACAGAACGCTGAGGTCGTGTTTGTTGCAGCAGAGGTGAAAAGGGTCGCAATCAAGGACTTAATTGTCAAACGGTGGCGTAGATAAAATCACTTTAAAAATAGCCGATTACAAAATAAATTAACTGATAAATGAATAAATACACTGACCTTGGGCACAATTAGCACTTAATTACTGCACTGTGCACCCTGGGAGATATATTAATTACATGGGGATAAAGGATGGTAACAAGGGGGGATTTGTATGGAAATACCTGCCACCAAACAAGTTCCAAAACATCTTTTAAGTATGCTGTTTTTTTTATTGCATGTCACTGTATTATGTGCAACTGCATCCTACAGAGGACAAAAACATGAAGCACACACCATAAAATAGAATGGGTGGTGATATGTACTAATGCACAAAACTCATGAAACTCAAGATTTATTATTATGGGATAGGGAAGTAATGAAATGTGAAATCACAAAAAATACTAATGTGCCCCCAAAAATGCCTACCATTATAGGTATTATCCGCAAATTTCTAACAGCATTTATGTTGGACATTTTAATTCAAACCTTTCATGCCCAATATTGCCTGCTGACCACAGCGAGGAAACTTTAACAAGCAGTCAAATAAGGTCCTGGCAAAAATGCTAATTCACCCTACCCCCCTTTTTCTCTGTCTGTGCTTGTTTCTGTCCACAAAACTGCTGCTGGGTCTGCTACTGAAACTAAGATGGACTTTCTTTCCTTCATGGCTGTGGAAACCATTATTACTGTGTCATGCCCACCACCCACGTTATATTCTACTCCTCTGACAATCACAAGAACAGAGAAAAAACATCCAGTTCCTGCACATATTCAAGTATAAGACCTTACTTATATCTCCATCACTGAGCCACAATGTTTCTTTTTTCACTGTGTGCTATGTAAAGATACTGCAGTGTTTAGGATTAATTGCCAGTGGTCCCATGAAACCAAAACACAATTATGTTTACGCTTTGACCGTCCCTTTCTCCTCCCCTACCCCCTTCGGTGTTCCTGTCTCTCCACACTGGCTGATCAGGGCCTTAGGAGTCCTGTAATAACAGTCTGTTTAGACACTCATCACTGATTGTCAATTAGAGCTTCAATCTCCGGTGACCCCCACACAGAGACTCCAAGGAGCTGTTGACAGCCCCAGTCGTCTCTACCTGGTTAGTCACCGTACTATTTATAGACCACATCACCTCAAAACATCCCCAAACTGCTGCAGTGCAGGGACAAACATGCACAGTGCAACCAATAAACAGTAATGTATAAACCCAGAGACTAATGGCTGAATGCAGTGTGTGTTTAAAAGATAATAAAATAAAATCACTGGCACTTTCAGATATGGAATGAGTCATCACTACTTAAGCAAAGCCTAATAAAGGAAAACAGACCCCAGAATAGACTAAAATGGCATGAATGGCATGGCTTTTCTGTGCCTAATATACAGCCTATCAGACCACTGGCAGAGCTGGCGGAACATTGTCCAGCGGTGGTGTTTTATTAGGGGCTTGTATTTGTTAATGTGTCTGGGCTCCTGCACTGTTAAGTGAGAGAAAGCCGAACAGAGAGGCTGTTGTGCTTTGGTCTGGCTGAGCTCCACTGTCCCCTCAAGCCAAACTACCATATTCACACTTTTTTATAAAGCCTTATGAACTGGGGACACTATGTGTGGGTGAATAATCACTCTGCCTCTTCACATACAGAGTACTTTTTTTAGGAGTTCACCGTGTCAGCTGGGCTGAGAGCAATTGTTCCAATGAGACTGATTTTGCTTTATTTCCATCACTTTTTCTTCTCCGGCCTTCCTCTGTCTCTTTCCGGGCTGCTGAATAGCTGCCTACACCCTCTCTTTCATGGTACCCTCTCTGTTGCTGGAACTGTGACGCCTAGGCAGAGCCTGGGCCTTAAATTAGGGCTTGAGGCCTGACACATGTGGCCTGTGAACTGACAGCAGCTTTGTGGCAGAGGCAAGAAAGGGTGGGAGTTGGGGGCCAGGGGCCAGGGACACTCAGCAAGGAGAGACAAGCTGAAGGAGCCCCTTGAGAAACAGCTCAAGCCAACAAGCAAAACAACACCTCAACAAGGGCTCCAGTCATCCAGTGGATTCAAGCTGGAAGGGAAGGATGAAATGGGACTGCAGTTAGATGCCAACAGGATCCAAGAAACACTGCCAGACTGACACCAGGGCAGAGGAAAAAAACTAAAAAGGAAAGTGGACAGATGATGGACAGAGGGTTAGAGAAGGAGTGGAGAAAGGTAAGGGCACACTACATTGAAGGCAGAATGCAGTGGTGGACTAATGGTTCCAAAGAAACCCCCTTTTTGTTTGTCACAGGAGGAATAAACTTTGAGCAAAACAACCTGCGTAAAGGCTGACTAAAAAGGAATGTTGTGAAGAAATAGGAGCAGACAGGTGAGAAGGAAAAGGGAGCAGCTTTAAAGTGTTTTGTGTGTCACAACACATTGCTGAATAGACCATAGTACCTACGAAAAGGCCAGCAGGGAGATAAACAACTGTAGAAGACACAATGAAAAACAGCACACAGAAACACTTCAATGTGACAGCAGGGAGGTAACGTAATAACACCACATTTAAACGGCACCACACAGAAGGCTCAAGACATTCTGAATGCGTTAGGGATCCGCAAAATGTGTATTAAAGGGTTAACTATGAGGTATTATTGCTAATAACTTATAGGATTCCAGCAAAAGCTCTGCTAAGCTGACAGAACTTCAATGGGAGGCAAAAAGAAAAGGCAAGTAGGAGGAGTGGGTGGTTTTCCAGGACAGCAGACAAAGAGAAAGACAATTACAGAGGCTCTAAAAATCTATTCAGTGCATTTTGCTGGGAACTGTTCCTCCTCCATCTCTCTCCCTGAGTCACTGTGCTCTCCTCTGGCCCTAGACCAGCCTAATCCTCCACTTTACCTCCATCTCAGATGATTTCACAGTTGTCACTGAATGTTGAATTTCCTTTTTCTTCCCACAAATGTTAACTGGGGGGTATGCCAAGATGGCGCCAAGATAGAAGCTGGTTTGGGGGTTGAGGGGGGTGTTGTCTATCAAACTGGCAAATGTTTCCCTTACGGTTGTTAGCATTCTCCACAACAGCAAGTTAAAACACTTGGCGAGCAGGGTCATTTAGCAGGTGAAAACATCCAGACTGGAGTTGCTGTCCTTCAGAGCTCTGGCCATGGGTCCCCACATGTATAATAAGAGAATTTAAATTGTAGGCGGCAAAGTAGGCAACCCTTCTGTGACCTCGCAACCAGTTTAGTAGCAGTTAACTGACCAGCTCATACCAGCTTATCCTTATATTTCCTGTGGTCAGAACATCACTATTTTATGAATGAAACAACATATCTGACAAATGTAAAAGTGGTGATGACTGAAAGTTAGGCTTGATCTTGAGAGTTCGTTTAAATTTGGCTTCATTTAAGAAAAGAACTAGCTTCTGGCCACAGAGTGTACTATTGTTGGCAAAAAGCTAGCCATTGGCAGCATGAGGCCGAGCAAAATGAAACAACATCAGGAAACAAAACACCAGGAGTCCATTGGTGGAGTATTCACAAAGTAAAGATAAAGTGAGGAACCAAAGAGAAAAAAATAACTATTGCTAAATGTGGCCAATAAAGTTTGGAAACGGCCGTGTAAGGCTTTTGATGTGTGCATATGGGCTGGGGAGGGTATTCTTGGTTTTAAGCAAAGAGGGCACACAAAGGAAAACCGGTTGGAGTTTCGAGAGCCAAAGGGGTGCACATGCCAGCTAATGACCTTCACTTAACATTAGAACCATCAACATTACACTAACAAGACAAGAGACCCTCTATGAAGCCAGAAATCCAAGTCAAAGACCCCTCAGAAAGGCGCAGGCATGCACACAAGCCCACTGAAGGTTATGATGACATCCCCACCTGTCTCCAACCGATCAGCTAATGTCCACACATTATGTTGGAAGTCTGTGCCTGATTTTGAAGGGTGACTCCCTGTCTAATTACAGTTAGAGAGGTCACAAGCCCTCCTGCATCTAATGTGGATTTATGAACACTAAATCCTGCCTTAACAAGCCATAGAATCTTTCTGGCAGTAAGAAAAAAAAAACATACAGCTGTGCAACATGGACAGTTTGTGTAACAAGACAAGAAACAGTAGCTAATGGTTTAAAATGCCACTGAACATTAAATCCCCTCTGTCATGGCTACAATTGTGCTCACTGATTCCCTCCTACAGCTGCAATAGTGTTTTGTTTTCTACACTTCAGATCTCTGGAGGTTTGTGCCATGAAGCCATGCCACTGGTATGTAACGACTCCAGGCAGTCGAGTGAATTAGGTTTGAAACGGGGTCAGAGTGACTACGTCGAGGCAATGTTCTTGGCATAGACAGCACCATGTGTTACCCGGCTGGTTACCACTACACACAGAAGGAGTGAGGTGTGGTAACAGTAAACAGCCTGGACACAGGAATGCACAGGGCAGTAAAACGCTATATAGAGCCATTCATCACAGCACCCGAAGCTCAGCAGGCGCACAAATATCCACGTTTCCTCCACACGCCCTTTTTCCACAAAGAGATTTCAGCATACTTTCAGCCTCTCACCATCTATAACTCTTCCCCATGTGCCTTAGTGTCTCTAACTTACTGCCTGGCATTCTTGCTGTCTGTCACTGATGTGCTTGTCAGTGAAGTTTTTTATTAATAGCTCTGTGAGTAAACCATTTGAGGTTTAGTTTAATGCCACATAGTCCGAGGCGGTGGATGCCACGGGGGTCAGCTCAGGAACAGAAGATGGTTTAGAAATGGATGCCCCCCAGCAGCTGAGGATTGAGACTCCTATGTACGCAAGGTTGAAAAAACAATGTTTTCTGGAAAGAGGACAGAGTCATCACTGCAAATGACACTGCAAGAAAATGGTACCGCATTTACAGGCCATGAGTCAACATTTGTATGGACTAACCTGGTAGATTCAATAAAAAGCAAGTGTCTGTGACCAATGAGAGGTGGTGCGGTCCATATACACCGCTACGGATCATTTAGTCCACCATCAACACAGAGCGGCAGCAGAAATGAAAGTGCATGTGACATTCAGGAGTTTTCGAGGTGCCTGTGTGTGTTTGTGTGTGTTCAAATGCCAAGTGTACGAGTTCCCCCACTGCCTTCGGTGATAAATCCAAACAATTCTAGCCAACTTTAACGCAACATAAATCTGTCCTCAGCAACAAACAGCCTCAGGGACAGATGTGTAAAGGAAAAAAGCAAAAAAAACTGACAGCCGGCAATCTATTCTGAGCTCAGTGTCCTTCCTCAACGTGAACACAATCACAGTTTATCTCAGTAAAGCTTTTAAACTCTCAAGTCTCCACCTTCTCAAGTTTTCTATGTGTCACTGCAAAGTAAAACTATAGCAAGAGTGTAATCCAGACATATGTTACCACATGCACTGAACACTTTTTATTCTGTCACAGATTCCCAAGGATATTGGGCAGACGAACCATTTAACAAAGCGCTAGGATTAGAACAGTGTGAACACGGTGCTTGAAGCAAAAACAAAAAAAGGAAACAATGAGCGATAAGGAAGACTGTGCAGAGAAGATAATTAATGAATAGCTGCGTCAAATAATACAAGCCGTAACAGTGGGACCTCATGTCCTACTTCTGCTGCACATTATACACACACACAAAGACACAAATAAGGGGGGAGTGGGAAGAATTAAGAAGCTGTTCCAAAAGGACTTTAACAGTAATTTACCAATAGACTTTCCCATAAAATGTCTTGAGAAAATATAAATATAAAGCAGCAATAGGTCACTGACAAAGACAATGAAAACACAGAAAAGCTGCCAGGGACATTCTCATAATAATGATAATAATAACAATAAGGCCACATTCTAATAGATAAAAACACTGGTCAACTGGTCAAACTCTGGTCATATATGTCCCTTCAGGAAATGTGGCTAAAGTTTGGGATTTCAGGGATTTTGTCCTGCAGAGTGTTGGATTTCACTTTTCTTTGTTGTCAGCTACTTGAGGCCACATGGGAAACAGAAATGCCCTCCCCAACATGGACAAAGCCGAATGGTCTGAGAACTATTTTATATGGAAATCCTGACACTGCGTTTGCATTAAAAAATGCAAGTCAGACGAGACGGGGGTGAAAAAAAAACCCCAAAAAAACAAAAACCATACCGTGGAGATAATGAAACCAGTTTCCAGAGGTGCATATTTACTATAAGAGGTGACTCGGAAATTAATATTCAAATTTATTCAGTGCATGAGTTCTGACTTGAATTATGTGAGGTAATTTTGCCAGTGTGTAGAAATTGCCTTATTTCTGTAGCAGGTAATTGAGAGCAGTGATGTGAATAGCGCGTCGGATATGGTGAAGGCCTGACTCTCCCCTCAGCGTTGATGTCTCTCAGAGGCCCAGGAAAGAACCATTGTTCCATCAAGGGACACAAAAAAGGGATTAATTTGAATTTGGTTTACAATGCCATGCCTTTCAAGTTAATCCATCTGGCCTGTGCCCTGGAGTTGCCAGCTACTCCCTCCATTCCCTTTTCACTTTGCCAACACTCTTTGTCTGCAGGAGGTTTAAATGTCAACCCGTCCACTGTGGACAGACACTGCCCTGAAAGCCATGTGTGGCAAGACGTATGCAATATTTAATTTTTAGAGTTGATTCTTTTACTAATCAGTCTAAATTTGCTTCATATTTATGATCTACACGCAGTCACTTGTGCGCAATGATAATATATACAAAATAAATATTATTATGCACAGCACTGCTGCAATTTGGCTTTAACAGATGGAGCTCTGGCAGTAGGATTTCATAAATTACAGGCTTTGTGCAAAACAAAATAGTCATGTCCTTACTTCCTGTGTAGATACTAAGTGGCCTGCATTATCCGGCACCCCTGCTGAGAGTGTTAAGATGAGTCTCTCCATACATCCATCATGTCCTTTTCCATCCCTTCCCCCAGATCCAGATTCTGCTATCCAGACTCTAAGAAATTATAATAATGGGTTGCGGTGGGACGTTTCAGATGCTGTTTGTTTCCTTACTTTAATTAATTTGGAATAAATGTTCTCTCTGATTTCAAGATCTCTATTCTACCCATTTGTCAAAAAGTCAGTGAATCTTAAAAAAACATAGATGCAGTAAATTGTGCCGCTAAAAACAAACAGAAAAGCAGAACTGCAATTATTCACACAGTCATTACTTAACTTACAGCTCAAACATAGTGGTGGTTTCAGGAAGAGCATCCAAGACTTTATACATATATATCTGGTATACAGTATTTGAGGAGATGCAATGACCCAAAGTCATAAAATCTAATTTTACTGCATAGTGGTTTGGAGAAAAGAATGAGTGGGTGACTGTGAAGCAGAAATGGAAAACTTATGGAGCTATGATCATTGCGTAAGATAACATCTTTGCCTCTGCTTCACTTTCTCCATTAACTGAGGAGATTGTAAAACTACTGACCTGTGTTTTTGCTTTCCAATTCCCTCCTAAGTGACGCACTCACCTCAGCAGATAAACCGAGATGAAATGTTGCAGCAGAAATGTGCAAGATGAAAATATACAGAGAAACATCTAAGGTATACAGATGGGGTTTTTCAAGTCTCTTGGCTCCTGCCTCGTTAACAAACCTTTCAATTAGCAGGAATGGAAATCTACAGCAACAAATATCACTAAAGACAGCAAAATGGTTCATTTGGAGCTCAACTCAATTAATGCAATTTATCTCATTCCCCAGAGAGGAAAGTAAAGTACAGATAACATATTCAAAGAACAAAGAAGGGATTTTAATTGGAGATGTTTTATCAAATGGCTCGACTGTCTCAGCTGATGTCCTCCTGCCACTACTTAAACACCCCTCTGCATTAATCAGGCACCTCGCAGTAGAGTCGATTATGCACAGGCAATGTCAGAATAACTTATAAACTGTACCACTTCTTTACTTTTATGACTTTTTTTTAACTTCAGCTCCACAAACAGTTTTTCTTCTCACTTTATTACTGTGAAGGCATTCGAAGAAAGCAGCGAAACATTGCAGTGCAGCCAAATACAGAGAAAAGATGAACAAAGCCTGCTCTGATATATTATTTATATACAGCAGCACACATATCTATCTAGTTTATGAGCCACTTCGATTGCTGAGCCATCATCTGATTTGTTTGGTAAATATAATTTTGTTTTCAAATCTTTAAAAAGTAGAAAATACATTTTACATCCTTGTGCTACTTTTGGGCTTATCTGTACAATAAGATCTCAACAAAACCAGCCAAAAATTAAAAAAAAAAAAAGTTTGATAATCTAATTTAATTAAGATAAATACCATAGAAGAAGGCAAACTGTGAAGCCTGAGGGTGGCACTCTACTCCAATTACAGATTTGTTATTTTTTAGGTCAAATCTCAGTTGTATGGCAAGGATTTAACTAATATTCAATTACACAGTGGCTTAGTTCTAATATAAGCCAGCAGATTTAGCTGTCACTCAGCTCTTGACAGCGTGCAGCATGTAAAACAGAAATAAAAAGACACAGTGTTGTGGCCATGTCAGATTTGTTTAACTTGCAAAAAATCATGCATCCTGCTTGCACTTCCTGGTACACAAGCATGCTGTCAACTTTGTTTACGGGAGGTATTTTCACAGGCCGGAATACATCCGTTCTCTGGCCAGTGTTAGAAGTTAGGTTCATATTGCACGCTGCATAACTGCACCGTGATTCTACAAAGCTGCCATTCTTCAGGATGCAATTGGAAACATTACACTTGCATCAAAAGTACAAAACATTGAGGCTGAAAATAGGAGAAAGGCAATGTGTAGCCCCCCCACACAGTAAAGAGGTGTATTGAGGTAGACAGCTCATAGCACCCCCCGCTCATACACCATTAGTCCTGGCAGTGTGTTGCACATTCCAGCCCCCCTGAGTGTGTCAGGAAAGTGGGGCCCCTCTGCCGTGGATCCATCTATAGAGTGCTAATCCACCGCTGGGCTATGCAAAACACTGGACAACCAAACATAAATAAATAAGAATGAGCTGAATCTGTCTACTTCTGCCATTTCAATAAAATGCGTGGATGGAAACCAGACGGCACGGTCACATTCAGGGGTCAGTCCAGGCTCAATTAGAAAGCCCCTCACCGAAAACAGTGAGTGATTATTTTTAAGCCTTTAAAGTGTGTCTCCCTGGTGACAGAGAAGTGGGGAAGTGGTGCTCAGGAAGAGAAAAAAAGTGCCTTGAAACTCGCCTTTCTCCCCCAACACTGGCTGTCAGAATGTTTAAAGTTTATAAACAGAGGCAGAGGGATTAAAGGTGCAAGGAGGGAGGTCAAAGAGAAGGAAAGGAAGATTGAGGACCCCTGACTCTCTTGCTGATAGATACCAGTCACCACAACGTGCCAAAGCTGAGGTGGTTCGGTAAGACCACTGCTGTGGAAAAACAGTGACTTCAGGACCAGCAACGTCTGGGAGCTAAAACCCACTCTATTTATTCTTATCTCTTGTTTAGCATGCGGTTCTGTGACAGTATATGCAGTATAATGACCACACTGAAGGGAAAAGAGGGGAGAGGGTGGGATATACATGGCTACGATGGTGGTTTATATACCCAGAGAGCATTATCATGTAAATGGTAGTTACTGTACAGTAAAACCCCTGCTTTTACAAATGATAGCAGCTGGGCCTCAGAGAGGGAGGCATGTATCCTGAACATAAGTGCTCTTCAGGGACACTATTCCTGCTTTTTGTCTACTACATCAAAGAGATGCAGCTGAAGAGCCTCCATTTCCATTGCTGCACACTACTTACTTTGTCTATGAAACTTCCAGACCTCCCTTTTCCAGACATTATTGGTGTAAATGTTAGACAGGTGTGCAGGTTTGAGAAAATGAAACCTGTTCTTCGCTACATCATGTTTCTTATTATTTCACACATTAAATTCATCCCAGCATGCTTTTGACATCCATAAATGCCTAAAGCTTCTTGCAAAGCTGTGTTCTATTTCTTGAACTGGGGATCATTCGGAGTATTTCATTGAGTCTCAGCTTGGCGGCATAGTTCATTTGATTACCGTGATGACATCCAGCTAGTTTTACGCTCCACAGGTGTGCACTATTAGCACGGTGCCCCTATCACCTTTCATTCAGCTCCTCGGGCAATATGCATTGCTAAAAAAAAAAAATTCATTACCGCAAAGTCATTTCCTGTAATTGTTACTAATATAGTGATGGCACTTATTTGGACGGAGAACTGAGTAACAGTAAGAAAGGACATCACATGTGCTATTGTTCAGTCATGCAGCTTTTGCCCATGATGCCAAATAATGAACCATTTTTCTTTCCTTTTTATGTTAACCACTGCTTTCTTCCTACAGTGTGTTACAGTAGGTGTACTGTGATCATATATCAGGGGCCTTCACGGTGTATTGTCCATTGAAGACTCAGCTCTCCTCTATTGGTCTTGTCCACAGATATTTAACTCTGTCAGCCAATTACAGGCCGGTGCTGTCAACGGGACAGAGTGATGCTTAAGATCCCTGATGAATAAAGGCATGTCGAGGATATAAATCGGTTGCATCTGGAGTCCGTCCATAGATCTTAAGTGCATGTACAAGTATGTACACGTGCACACTCCCATGCGCATGCACAACCCTGCTGAAAGATTTCCCCTTGGGTCTCATCTGTCTCACTTTGTTCCACAAACTAACTTGTGATCGTTTGCAGAAAAAACCTTAGAGAGCATCTGTTTAACTTAATTCTACAGGAGTTCGACCCCACAGTCTTTTAACTTGACATCAAAGCTGACCAGTGAATAAAGTCCCTACTTACCAAATATGAACATTCCCTACAGATCAAGAGGAGATATGGAAGTAAGAGGAATACCGATTAGACTACGGAGAAAAAAAAATCACAACAGTGGCGCATTGTGTTCCCTTGCACCACAGCTGTAATATCAGACGCTAGATATAATATTTGATGGCTTTCCATTTAGGCATTTATGTCACCAGTGAACTGTACCATGTGTCATTAAAATCTGTGTTTCCATCCAAAATATGCAAAACTTTTAGTACCTTAACTCTGCTCATGGGAAATAAATGTTCCTTCAGACCTGAAGACTTATGAAGACTAGTAAAATGTGTTATGTGAAAAAGTGATGGTAGTGTATGTAATACTTTACACATTTAACTATGCAACATTTAGGATAAATGCTTGACAAGGCCTGTCATTTGTTGCAAGTCTATCTGTTACATGCTTTCAACTATAGCATCATGGTACATCAAAACAGGAAACACTTTAAAAAATGGTATCTATAATAAAAAGGGTCAAATATTGACCAGACAGATGACACTGCCAGCCCTACCCATGAATTTCCTGGACTACCACAAAGTACTGCAGTACACAGCAGCACTAGCTAGCACCCTCCACATTAAGTGGAATAATACAGATTAAATCAAAATTTGCTGGGAACTCTATTAAGATAACCTTTGTTTATTGCTTTTTTAAAAATTGAATTCCACAGAAAAACTAGGAAATCTAGGTCTCACAAATGTTGGAGTGTTAGTATTTTGTCCAGCTTTGCCATCCTAAAACCTTTGGCTAACAGTCTAACAGGTAGACGTGATGTTCACTCTCCATTCCGCTGAGTCGATTACCAGACAGGCGAAGGGAGAGTCTTATCTCACCTTGCAGATATAAATCAGACAAGGGCACAGAGCGCTGTTCTCAGACTGCTCTGGTGAGGAGAGGAAGAGAGAGGGAGACGGAGGTATCTGAATGGAAACGCCACACACAGCCTCCTCACCACACTGTTTGTTTAAAACTAGCTTTAAGGGTTTACGCTGTGCTCCGCCTGCCCTCAGGAATGAACAGCCAATGGCAACGCACTCCAAGGTTGTTTGGAATTGGCAGCATCGTCACCTTGATCTCTTCTCCTTTGACAATTTCCAGACAACTGTCAGACAAAAAACCGTCTGGCACCAACATGGCCTAGTTTCTCTACCTCTGACCAACCTCTGATTTTTCACCTCCTTCTGGAATATCCTGACACCCTGTCTTGTTTGTGAATTTGTGGTGTAACCAAATTTAGAGGCTTGTTTACCTATCAGGAAAACAGTAAATTCCTGGGATTTATGAGCTCAACCCGGCTGCAGTCATTTTAGCAGAGTTTCTACATAAAGACAACAATACCATATGACTGACATCAAACAGTCATTTAATATACAGACAGTAGCTTATTATAACTTATACTTACAGTTCTGCACGCAAAAGTAAATATGACATTTCCCACTATCCTACATGCCTAAGTGAAATACTGGACTCCTTACAACTTTATGGTCTAGACGAATAACAGTTGATGTTCAAAATGAATATATTTATAGTTATATGAGGACAGCTATAATAATGTGTGCGTTTCTGGAGGACAAAGCTAGCTTTATGTGGCTTAGCCTCAGGGGAAATAGACGGAATCTTGTGTGGAATGAAAGAAAGCCATATTTTCTGATACAATTCAAAGTTGAAAGCGCTGCAGTAGAAATTCCTTTGGTAGCAAAGTGGACCTAAAAAACTGAAAAAGTGTCTGACTCCACAACACAGTCGAAGTAGCGTGTGGCAAATTTGATCTTGCAGCCGTGCTTTCATCTTTGCCAGCATAAATCATAGCTGCTGTTTTTCAGTTTCAGTATTGCCAGTATGAGAAAGGACTCACATTATAGGTCTTCACGATGCTGTGAAATCTATATAAAAAAAGCCCTTCCATTTAACAAACAATTAACATTAAGAGGCAGGCAT
Organism: Ostorhinchus cyanosoma; assembly: GCA_029814465.1. Lineage (NCBI taxonomy): Eukaryota > Metazoa > Chordata > Actinopteri > Kurtiformes > Apogonidae > Ostorhinchus > Ostorhinchus cyanosoma. The sequence continues at coordinate 29,001,204 of JAPTYQ010000006.1, read as the reverse complement.
GTGTACACAACACCCTGAGCAATTAGAAATAACTGATCTGCAGAATTGTCTCAATAACAGTTAATTACAAAGAGCTCTGATCTAAATAACTGCCTAATGAGAAGCACATTTTAGAGAATACGCTAATACACAATAGTCCCAACAGTGAATGTGTATAAATGATGAAATATGTGAGTGCGGTGGACTGAAGGTAAGTGTAATTATGGTCCTGAAGGGTCGTTCATTATAGCGTCGTCATTATGCCGCTACTTTAACAGTTGATTAGATCAGAAATTCACTGCCATCACCCTGATTCATACTTAGCGGAAGGTATAGCTTCTAATTAAGAAAGATAAGGACTGATACAGTTGGAGAAAGGTAAATGGATGGTGGAGAAGCAAGTTATTTCTTTTGATTTACTTTTGCATGTGAAAAAGTTTCCCAGCACCAAGTCAAGGTGACCTCTGTGGTGTGAAACATCAATGGATCAGGTGCAGGCCAACTGCTCTTTGAGGGTAGGATACTGAGAGGAATGAGAGCAACTTCAAAGAGACCAGTGGAGGAACATAGAGAATAGAAGAGGACGCAACTGTTGACATCAATCAATAATGCTCTACAAAATGGATTTCAATTGTACTGAGCAAAAGCAGCGCTAGAGGGGAATATTTATTATGCCCCAACCAGAGTCCGATGTCATGAAGAGTTTAAGTATGAATTACATTTAAGAGCAACTTGCATTGTGGACAGAAAACTTTGAAGCACCCAAGGATGAAAGCCAGCTGTCGGGCCACAACGGCAACTGAGTACTTCACCAATGAGGACAGTGTGTGTTTGCCAACAGCAAATAACCGCCTCTGGCCCATTTAGTACCATCTCTTTTTTTCTTCTCTGCAAACAAAAGGCTGTCTGCCACCGAGATGACACGAGCTCTTCTTTGCGGCTGCCACTACACCGCCCGATCAAACATAGGGCTGTATGTGGAACGAGCCCAAAGCCAACACAGTAAAGAAGTCTAAACTAACCAGAGTACATGCACACTGCATACAGCCAGGCCAGAAAGGAGGCATTTTAAGGTCCTTCTGTTTGGGCTCATTTGTTTTCCTGGCATCTGCTTTTCACGGTGGAGTGTTCACTGGTCGTCAAGTCAAGTTTATGAGAAACACAAACAAAGAGATAAGACTTTCACACCAAACAGGGTTTCTGCAGGCTTCAACCAGTTACATTTAAGACATTTTAAGGTAATTGTGAATGAAATTTAAGGCCTATTTCAACTCTTATTGTGTTAGTGACAGTCACACTCTCAATGTCAACCACACTGAGCAATTGTGGTGGATTTTTATGGTGTAGATGATCAGATTTGAACCTTTAAAAAAGCCGCAGAAACCCAGCTACGCTACACTATGTATACCAGGGGTATCAAACTCATTTTAATTCAGGGGCCACAATTCAGCTCAATATGATCTCAAGTGGGCTGGACAAGTAAAATAATACCCATAATAAGTCATAATAATGATCTTGATTTTCTCTTTGTTTTAGTGTGAAAAAAGTAAAACCTTGAACAACCATGTACAACCTGAATTTTCTTTAAAAAAGAAATAACCAAAATTTCAACAACAACAGTTTATTAATTTGCAGAACTTACAGATCTGGATCTACAGATGCACAACACATTCAGTTCTGGCATTATATTGTTAAAAATGCACATATTTTCTCAAAACATCCAAGTTGCTCATATTTGTTTAAGTTATTCACATTTTATTTAACTTAAACTGTAATTTCACTTTTTTCACATCAAACAAAGAAGAACGTTTGGACCTGTCATTATTTCTAGGTTATTACTTGTATGCTTGACCCCTTGACTGTTAATATATTTAGTGTAATTTAATTTATGCACACGGGCTGGATTAGACCCTTTGACGGGCCAGTTTTGGAGCACGGGCCATTTGTTTGACATCCCTGATTTCTACCATTAGTTAGGGAAAAAACTACTATACCTACTTGACAGAAATATTAACAAGAGATTGGACCACACCTTAAATCTTACATTTTAAAGTCATAACAGGAATTACTCTACTGAGCTGTTTCACATTATTATTACGAAATGCAGCCAAAAGCAGTCTAGAAGAAAAAACTGGCATAAAAAGGCCAAATGTGTTGAGTCTGCCAATAAGTACAAAACACAAGAGGGACAAATCATCTTTTATTTACAAAGCACAGGTATAAGAGTTGAAGCTGACTTCACCTGGCACTCACTCAGACACTCATCAAATGGAGGCACATGCAGCTATAAACACACATATCCCCACAAACCAATGTCACACAAATATGCATATGCGCACACTCAGGGACACGCACACATACATTCTGTGGCTACGCGCTTATAGCAAACTAGCTGCCAGCTGTCGGAGATCTTTGAGAGAACAGAACGCCACCTGTCCTCTTATCTTCCCCTCACGAGCCAAGAGAATCTCTCCATCCAACTGGAGCCACCTCCTTCGACTCTCTCATCCCCTGCTTAATGGCAGCTTGACGGCTATTTTTTCCTTCAGCTATTTATCCCTGTCTTTGTTGTTCCTTCGTATCTCTCCTTCTGTGCACTTGATCTCAAAGCGCCAGATTCCAGGCAATTGTTTTAAGCACATCAAGGTTTTTTGGTTGATCTTAATGCTGCCGCACCTCCTCCTCCTCTTCCTCCTCCCAGTGAGACCTTGAGTTAAGGTGGACACTTTTGCCAGACGTTCCTCCTGCTGCTGCCAGATAAGAATTCAACCATCAGGTCAATGACAGAGTGTTTGTGTGTGATGGGGTGCAAGGTCAACATTTCAGTCTCGGTGTTTACATTGTCTCACTCCTTGCCCTCTTGTCCTCTCTGCGCCATTGTTTTACCTTCAGTTAGCTGGAGAGTTTGATTGCAGACAGATTGATAGGAGACGTTAAAGCGCCGGAGTCCGAGCATAGCTAAGTTTTGCTGCTTTCTGTGTAAACATTAGCTAATTTAATACCATGCAGAATCTTGAATGTGAGCATGGGAGGCAGCTGATTTTGGCTTGGGTTGAGTATGCAGCAAAAAAAGCACATGAGCACTGCTCTGGTCACTATGTTCATATGGAAACGGATATTATTCACTGTTACTTAAAAAATATTAGGCCTTATCCTGAGTATCCTTTGATTAGAAGCATTACTGCATACATGTCGACAGCTCATTTGGAGTTTTTACAGCAGTTTGGGACACTGTGCCTGTGCCTCTGTGTGAACGCCAACAAGGATGAGATACTCAGGTAAATATAGGAACTACAAACCACGCAGAGAAGAAGAACACTGGACAGATTGCAGACACTCCCATGGGACACTTTTAAGACTGCTTCTCTAAAAAAAAAAGAGCATGTTGATGTGTGTGTGTGTGTGCGCTTGTGTGTGTGTTAGTATAAGAACATACACATTTGTTATTGTAAAAATATGTGGATGCGTATTTTCATATGTGTGAGTGAAGATACAGATATTTTATTTTAATTCACCATTGCGAACCTGGACAATGGCATGAATGTGTATACGGGTATTAACCACAGATGGATATATTTATGTGTTTTGTAATTTTTTTGTAAAATCTCCTTCAATTAAATAACGTTAAATTAAAAAAAAAAAAAAAAAAAGGAAATATAGGTCTGTATTTCTGGTCATATGGAGAAACATTCCTACTTTTTAACGTTCTGAAAGACTGGGGTATCAGCATGGTTTTGGACACGCACTAACCAACCCTTTTTACATTTGCACGGTCAAACAAGACCACCTGTGGAAATCTGTATCTTTGTATTTTGAATCCAAGAAGCAAAATGGCTCCAGCAAGTCTTAGCAGCAACTTTCAATATTGCGATTTGCTAAAAGATGTGTTATGGCATTGTTAATTGGAACATGGACAGCAGCATGTAAACACATATATTACTGGAAAATTAAGTAGTAATTAGCTCATTTGGATTTTTTTTTTTTTTTTTGAATAAGGGCAAGAAATGGAATATTTTATCCATATAAACACAGTCAATGTTGATGTAAAGTGTGTTAATGCCAGCTTCATTTGGAGCTGTAAAAATATGGGAGTGTTCTTTCAATCATTGCTGGCAGCCAACAGTCAAATAAAAGCAGCATGTGCATTTTCCAGGTAACCAGCTGTAGTGAAAATGTGTATATGGCAGTGCTAATGGGCCAGAGTTCCTCTACGAAACACACACACAGACTTTCCTGCCCATACTGTACACACATGTACACACCGCATAAGAACACTTCAGCCTGGGAAAGAGTAGTGGAAGAAGTGAGTGATGGTCCTGCCAGCTGTCTGGGAGTTATGGTCTGATTCATGAAAGCAACGCTGACGTTTTTCAGACAATCTGAGCAGAACTATAGCAGATGGAGGTCACCACTGGGTAGAGCAGCTAAAATTAACCCAACAGCTTAACATGAATTAAGCTGGGCCCCTGGGCGCAGATCCTGCATCCCACAGGAGCGCTGCGAGAGCTGGGCAGGGACTACCAGGTCAGAGGAGAGCAGGCCACAGCTGAGGAAAGGTTCCACAGAGTCAGCATGGTCCCCACTGTCTCAGAGTGGTCCCTCCAAGTCCTCTGAGGTTGGAAGGGAATTTACATGGCAGTGGTGAACCTTGGGTAATGTGATTAAATCCTGGCAACACACTGAGCGATGATTAACTTATTCTCTCCCCTCTCTGTGCCCTTCCATGCTGCTTCTTGCATCTCTGTCAGGCAATCAATAAGCTATTATAGCTCCAAACAGTGGGGTAAATTAACTTACGGCTCCACCTGCAGAGTCGGCACTCTCTACTAATCCCATTGGCAGAGAAAAACGAGAGTGGACGCAAAGGCCAGGCCCCGAGATCATCTGCTACCACACCGTGATTATCTGCAGGGAAAGCAAAGCAGGGTCTGGCCTGCAAATAGCGGGTAGATTCTAAAGCCCTAAGAAAGTGTCTCCAGTGCCTGTTATGAGTGAGCTGGAACATGTAGTCAGTGACACCCCACTAGAGGTACAAGGAAAGTGATACTGGTTAAACAAGTGTTGAAAAGCAGCACAGGTGAGTGTCAAATCCTAAGCTATTTTTAGGGAAGTGAAGATCTCTGGGAAAAGGACCAGCTATATCCAACGTGGTCACTGAAGGGCTTTTTATCTCATCCATCAAATGTGAGCCATTGGCCTAAATGAAGCTGAGGCACCACTGACAGATTAGAATCTGATACCAGCGTAAGGCAAAGGAAGAGAGGTCTGGAGAGGAGAATAGAAATGTCACCCCCAAGCCTAACAGCAGCACTATGGTCATATAATACCAGGCTTTACTGAGTCACATGTCAGCTATTCCAAACTTACCCACAGCTACACTGACTACTGTTTGGATTTTCAATGGATCCTCTCTACTTTTCTCCTTTTACACATGACGTCCCCCTGTCTGTCTTTTATCTAACTCTTTGCAGTATATGGTTACACGGAGATTCTTTTGTGTCCTTGCCACACCCAGTTTAGAAAGGTCACACAGACACAATGAAGAGGTGAGGGTGTATCTGTTCTATTCATCATGCACTCAAGCTGCTGTTCTCCTTATGGCCCTAATTAGACTATTGCGCATGTTTACATACACTTCACTGAGGATGATTATATTCACTGCGTGTGTAGTTAAGCCTGAGGTGCGTAAACAACATTCTTAAGAAATTGGGACAGGTGTTTAGGAAAATCAAATTCAGCTATGACCTACTTTAATTCATGTTCAGTGCAGTGTGTGAACACCACCGTGGCTTTTGGGGAAGCTCTCATTTTTCTCACTTTTCTTGTGGTCAGAAAAAGTAGGTTCATCTTGTATGAAACACTGGATTTAGCTCTTATTTATGAGTATTTCTAATAGTAGGAAAGTAGAAGAATATGAAACCATGAAAAGCGGCTGCCTGCTCTGCATCTGTCAGCACCACAGCGGCGTTGAGAGACGGAGACGTTCTTTATTTCTGTACTAAACGTAGCACGTTTTAATGCTGCTCTTGATATGATATTCCTTAATGAATGTTGTATCTGCTGTTTCCTACAAGGAAAACGAAGAATCCCTTGTCATGCAATGTTCTTCTGTGTTCATCTCTTGAATTTCTGTGTACGTGATGAAAATAACAGATAACACATACATGCATTATGCATTATTCTTATGATTAAGTATATGACTAATCCAGGATCATTTCTGAATCTATTAGTGAAGAATCATCCACATGCAGAAATCATACATAACTTATATCCTAATTTTATATAATGATGTTGCAAAATTGAAATGCATGTAAAAAACATTATACTGTTAATGTTTTAGAGACCCCCCCCGAAAATGTCAGATATGTTTTCAGGGGAGCTCATTTATTTAACAAAAGGAGCTGGTCTCCCTCTGGCTCTCCTCTAGTTCCAGTTTACTCATTGTTTTTATGCTTTTGGTCATTAGTATAATATTACTGCAGTAATGGAGTCAATCCTATTTGTAAAGTCTACCTAGTATGCTGAATATCCGGAACTGTTGGCATTATGAAAGGTCAAGATAACAGAAAGCTTACATAAGAACTACCCTGATAATGAGCAGTAAGTCTCACTCATACCTATTTCTGGACCACTTGTGCAGCCCTAACATAACAAGGAGAAACTCATTTTCTCCCAATTGTTGCTTTAATGATCAGATTAGCAACCGGAGCAACCAAGGACTATTAGACGACAACTGAATGCCATCATGTATCTCCTATTTGTCACTGTCATTGACTGATGGCAGGGCAGTGACTATCCACAGTCAGCAGCAAGTAGACTGCAATTCATTTGTAGTCAGATAGCACAAGGCAGATCATTATCAGTGTTTGGGTCGGCTGCTTACCTCACCAGCTCTTCCTGCCTGTCACGCTCCAGGCACAGCAACATGCTACAACTACGATAAAATTTCAGATGTCTTTTTTTTCTCCTTTCTCCCCGTGCTTTCTCCTCACAAAGATCTTAGAAACACACTTTGTCTCTGTTTTCTCAATTTCACAGGAGACCGAGAAAAGCAGGGGGAGAAACTGATGGAAAAATAGGGAGAAACAGGAAAAAAAAAAAAAGACAGGAGGAAAAAAAAGGAGATAACACGTTGGAAGGGAAGATATATCAGATAATGGCTGATACTGTACTTCACTCAAGTGTGGCGAAGAAACAGTTTTTAGAGTTATCACTGTGCTGAAACTAAGCAGAATCAGCCCGCCTGCCCATGGCTACTGTCAGACAACTGAAACTCTGTCTCTCAACAAATCAACACTTTGGAGATGCATTTTAGCAAGTTTCCATTTCAGTGGCAGATCAAACAACTCCATAAGTACTGTCGATGTAGATCTGACACACTATGTTGTTTTAGGGCTAATGTCGATACTGAGGGAGGGATAAAAATCATTAACTTGTTGTATAGAAGCAAATTGCCTCTTAATTAGTCATTATAAAGCACTTATTAAAGCCTTACTCTGCATGACCATATTATACAACTACTGGGTCATCAAATGAATCCTAATTGTTTCTTATTGAGGGTAAGTAGCTATTGTACATTATTTATAGTCTTAGGTTTTATCACCTAATACGCTTCATATGCAAAGTGCATAAAGGCTATAATTCATGTACAATTTCTTTAGCAAATAAAAACAAACAGTAATTAGGAGATTATTGCAGGAAAATGGTTAATTAATGACTTAGTACTTGTAAAACATGGTCATGCAGAGTAAAGCATTAAAAAATACAAATAGAGCCTATATCCTATTAATATATGGTAATAAATGAGTAGTTAATGAATACCTTCATATAAAGTGTTACCCAAATATATATTACTTGAATTTAAAAAGCCCATTTTTCAGATTAGGGTTTACATTTATTGATACTGGAAAACACGTATGTGCTTTTGTAAACATATCTGCAAAAGCCCAATAAATAATACCAGTCAAGTTCTGCTATAGTGAAGAAGCAGATGACACTCATTTATATTTCAGTGCAAGTCTTGTTAAGTAAAAGCTAAACAATTCACCAGTCTTGTTTTTCACACTTGCTATATTCTTCCCAAGGGTTCACAGTTAGATGTAGGCATTCAACTGAGAATTACAGCTGCAGAACAAAAAAAAAAAAAAAAAAAAGTGGGGAAAAAAAAACCCACCAGAATTTGAAACTACAATCCTTCCTTCTATAGCTCTCACCTTTTGGTCCAAATGAAAAGATTAAATAATAAATACAGCAATGCTTTTACAGAGGAGTGAAGCCATTTTCCTTGTCAAAACTCTAAGTAGAGCTGTAGAATCTCGTCCGGGTCACATCTGACAGAATCTGATTGTAATTATAGTTGTCTGTCATGTATTTAGCTCCTGTACTTATCTGGAAATGCCTCTCATTAACTGAAAACTGCGTCACAGGGTACATTTTCTACAGGCTGAAAACACAAGATTAGATGCTTAAGTCTCATGTCCTCTCAGAAAACTAGAATTGCACTTTGATGAAAGGTACGTATAGATTTTTTAGTGCTGTCAAACAATTAAAATTTGTAATCAGATCAATCACAGTTTTACAGTGGATTCATTTCAATTAATCATGATTAAATATCATTCATTTTTAATCTATATTAAAGGCTTTTCATTTTGCACGAGCAAACAGACTCAAGAAAGAAGGGAATATATATGCACTTGACATGTTTGCCACAAGCTGGCGACATGTTAGTCAAAGTGCTAGCAGAATCTCTAACTAACGTATGTTTCATGTAATGTGGTATTTGAAGCTGAAAGTGCTTTTGGTGAAAAAAAAAACTCTGTCCTTCAGAGTGTGCATAATACTTTATGTCGGTTGACTGTTCCGTCTTGTTTTTTTTGTCCTCATACTTCCATCCAGAGGGCCACTGTGCTGTTTAGCGTCTTCCATCTTTATGGTTTGGTTCTGCTGCCTGTCTGCGCATACACGATGGTAACTCTACTTGAACAAACTGCCCAGAATGCATTGCCAGAGTCATTCTGCACTACAGATTGCTTAATTGTGTTAAAATATTTAATCAGATTAATCATGATGATGGGTTAATCCACGTTAATGCTTTAATTTTTGACAGCCCTAATTTTTTTTTTTACCTAGTGACGTTGAAAAACTATGCAACACTGCAGCTTTAAGAAGGCAGCTGAGAGAGTATTGACATATGGTGAACTGGTCTCCTGATAGGAAACAGTGAAGACAAGGAGGGAAAAGGGGCATCACAAGGTTCATGCAGTCTCACCTTAAGTGCACTGAGCGTGCCCCTTGAGAACATTTTTCTAACTTTGCCAAAATGTTGGCTGAAAATCCCTGAAGTTCCAGTCTCCAAACCCCTTAATCCTCCCTAACTCCATCGTCTCGGATCGAGGAGCATGATAGAAGGTTTCAAGTGAGGGCTTAACCTAGGTTTAATAACCAGAGCCTGGCCATAGAGCAGAACGCCTCGTCATATGACCAGACACCAGAATGCAGGATAGACACATGCACACACACACACCTCAGACACATAAACACACATAGAAACGGACTCTGTGGCCGCAGGAGAGGCTCAGACCGGGAGGAGATTACACCTCACAACAAGAGTAATACCCAGGTCTCTGCAGAAGAAGTGCAGATTAGAGTCAGCAGCATACATTCATCTAGTTCTCACAGGCCCTGACACACAGCTTACCACCGAGAGCATTTATCACATGTGGAGCGGGGCCAGAGACACAGCTCAAACAAATGCAGTAGCACATTGATACGAAGAAGCACACTGAAACATGCAACATAGATTTTGTTTAAGTGGAGAGGAAGTGAAGGCAATGTGTTATCAGAGCCTCCTGACCACTAGATTCAAGAGCTCGCATATTTGATCTTATCTACCCTAGACTCCCACTTCATAATGTTAATATCATACTTCACTATCCTGGGACCCTTCACCCATTCTACTCATGATCCTGTTCTCTGCTACACCCAGAGGCAAGGATTACATAGAGATGAATAAGCAGTCACTGTGGCGACCAGGAAAAAAAAAAAAAACACTGACGCATGAGAGTTTCAGGGAGGTGTCTGGACAAAGAGACAGAAAGCTGTGCAGTAGCTCTACTTTTTAAGAGTATCTGGGAAATGTCATCGTATATAGATGTTCAAAAAACCTCTCCTGAAACAGAGGAAAGTGCTTAAAGTGGGCTCCATAAGTCAACATTCCCTTCCTTGTTAACAGAGACAAGCCATTTCCTACATGAGTGCACTCTGAGCAGAGAAGCAAAAGGCAAAAAGTAAGAGGATGTCAGCGGAACAGCCATGGTAGCTCATCTAATGTATGTCACACTCTATTTTCTGCACACAGCACACCAAACAGTCAAATATCTATCACACTTAAGGGGCTAACAGGGCCCTGCCTAGTGAAGAAGGATTTTTTTATAAGCATTTCAAGGGGGCCTTTCTTCCACTGCCTGGACTTGATAATGCAGTTAATCCCAAATCAACTTTCTACAGTTTAAGACTTTCCAAAAATTGCAAACAGTGTCGACCTTTATCCTCATCGTTTCTTTTCTAGGATAAACAGACAGAAGGGACGTCTTCCCTGTCTTTCCTGGTCGAGTAGGTTGTCAGAGACGGATAGACCATGGAGTGATTGATGGGATTTTGGGCAGGCTCCTTTACCCACAGCCTTACATCTGTCCTTTCAGCTCATGTACTGACTCCTTCACACAACATTCTGTTAGAAACTGTTCACTAGACCAGTGTACACATGTTGGCAGTTTGATGGAATCAAATAGATTCACAGAAACATTCACACACCGAAATATTCTCCTTAAAAGATACAATTTCCCTCAGCTAATCTTGTTTTTTTGTATTGAAAGCTTTATTTTTCGGATGAACCAAATGACTATTTGCTCTTAGTCTGCTGGAATTCTCTTTAGGCCTGATGCCAGTGCTCCCTGTAAGACAACACAAAACGCATAAACCTCTGTTAAAATGCTGCCCTGCTTCCCTGCTCTGGCTCTTATCCACTGCTACGCTGCTCTTTCCCATAGTGAGCGTTTTCAACACTTGGCCTCTCATCTAGCCAGCAGTATTAGCTTTGGTGGGGGAGGGATGTGTGGGCGAGGTTTTGCTTTTGAAAAATCATGCCCAAAAAATCCCCAAATCAGTTTGACATTTGACACATTTTTACATGTGTGAAAGAGACGTGAGCATGTTTTTTCCCCCCTTCATGCTGGGCTGCTGTCACTGCATGAAGTGACAGCTGCATTTTGGGTCAATTATGTTAGCCGATATCTGCCAGAATAGATCTTATGCATATTTAGTCGACACAGTCCCAGTTCTAAGGTGTACATCTAGATCATTCACTCTGCAGCATGCTAACAAGCCCCTCGCACATTTTTGTAATTCTGACCTTGTTGTGTATCACAGAAATTGTCTATCTACAATGGCATTAAAGTATCGACACATGAAATCTGCAGGTTTAATTACATGACCTGCATTGATTTATGCAAATACCCCCAAGTACTAAATATGCTGGGTTCAACAGACCACACACACAACATGCATGATAAGAAATATCTCGCTGCATATATGGATTAATAAAGGACTAATTGAAATGCATGTTTTGAACCATCTTCCCTACAGAGGATTCCCAAGGACTGAGCTGACAGTTGTGTGCCGCGGGAAATGTAATTAGACAGTAGCCAGTTGTTACCCATTTACTGTAATTTTAAGATTAACAGCATTGCACCGAAATAGCCTCAAACGTCAGCACACACCCAACAACTGCACAGGACAAGAGAAATATGACAGAAAACATAATTCATCCCAAAAATACACAGGAAATTGAGTAAAAGCCAACAGTGAGCATGTACAACTTTTCATGTTAGAGTTCACACACACTCATGTACACAACGCCGAGCTTTGAGACTGTGGAAGTGAGAGTCTGCATTCCAACATAAAACAGACCAGAGCGAAGGCCAAGGCGAGTCGGTGGTGTGGAGCCTATGCCTCAGCTGCATGTTGACTCATGAAGCAGACCCTGGCTGTGCCGTTTGCACCAATTTGCTCTGAACCTCCCTGAGACAAATAACTGCCACAGAGCTGTAACACACTCTGCTTCCAGTCCCCTGGCAGCCGGCCAGCACACTCACTGCTGCTTCTGCTGGGCTTTGGCTGTCCTGATTTTTCCCTTATTCTGCTCTCTCCTTTTGCTTTTGTTTTCTTTCTTTTCAGCTCTCACTCACTTTTTCTTTCTCTTCAACTCATGTCCTCATTTCAGTGTCTTAATTTTTGTTGCAGAAAAGGAGATTCAAAAGGAGACAAACACAGAATTCTATTAATCAAATTAAAAAGTACCTTTCTCACACTGGAACGGAACCAGTAAACTGCAAAAAGTTTTTAAAAATATGGGTAACTTTAATGTTTTGTTTTGTTTTTTTTTTTTTTAACCAGATTTACTCATTTTGGGTGTTAAAATTGTAACAGACACCAGCTACATGTGTAAACAGTCTTACATAAGCTGATCAAACCAAACACAATGACGAAAAGCTAATTATTCTGCTACCATGTGGCAAAAACCCTCTCATTCATTGTGTCTGTTCTGTTTTTTTGGGGTGGCTTTAGAGAATTAAAAGAACAAACGGAATAAAACATAAAGAACAGACACGAGTGAGGAAAGGAAAGAAATCTGAGCTAGAGTAAACTCAGATGTTATGTGTCAAGACGAGGGCTTTAGTTTGGGAGGAGACAGGGACAATATAAAGACTCTGAATCCTTTAGAGCCAACAGATGTGGTACAAGGGATTTCCTGCATGAGAGACAGGCAGATCAGTGGGAGGTGGCCATGCTGCCTTTCGACAGGCGCATGCCAGCCAACTGTCCTCCGCTCTGCAGATGACCTGGAGGCATGGCCCCAAATCTGTCAGGATGAACCCTGCCTCCTTCCACACATCCGACGCCCTGACCTTCCCCCCACACTGCTCGGATAGTCGGCGGAGCCAGCTGGCTGCATGCGGTGACAGATATTTCACAGAAGCAACAAGATCAATGAGATTCTGAGATAAACTTGGCTGAATGAAGTTATATGCAGTGGACCAAATTCAAGTAAACATCCCTTTGCTTCTGTTGTTAGTGGCTGTAAAACGTAAACCCTGCCTGTGTGCGGACGTGGGGCCAGCAGCCAACTCTGTGCGGTCGGGGCTGTGCAGTCAGCCAGGCCACTAGACAGCAGGCCCTGAGGTTATCGCCTGCTCAAGTGGAGCAGTGTGCCGTCCATTACCTCACTTTACTATCTCTGCATCCAGGAAAGGGGAAACAAGCTATTCATAGAGCCTCTGAGGGCCACATGCTGAGCACTGGGAAAAACAAAACCACTGTGACATATAACAGCGTAGAAAGTAGTGCACATATACAGTGATTCAACGCTTTGCAATTGTTAGCACTTCTCTCTGGTCTGTTTGGTCTCAGCTGAGAATGTACTGTAAACGACACCTTAGCATGGACAGTTTACAGAAACACAAAGGCCATATCTGAAATACTTCCTCTTCATCCACTTAGTTTTTCATCAACTAGCGGTCATAGAGCACAAAGGAAATTCATTATTTGACATCTCCGCCTCTGATACAAAGAAAATAATGACATAAGAGGAAAAGAGCCATATCTTAAGCTTGTTTGAATACACAAGGCAAACAGGATTCATGGTAAATGCATTAGCTCAGGCTTTGGGTTAAGAGGCTGCGATAGTGAGATTGTGGGCTGTACTGTACATGTGGTTAATGATAAACCAAACAAACTGGGTTAGCCCTCATAGCCTAGCAAAACAGGACTTGTTGAAACGTGGATTATGTTAACAATCGCTGGTGAGTAAGGGAAACTGTAAAAGCCAAGCTCTTAGAATAACATCTCCAAAAGAAACTTGTGTTTTTAGCCTTTAAAGTGAAAATGTTACAGGGGGGAGTAAGGCTAAATAAACACAATTAAAAGCATAACTTCCTTTTTTTGCAGTCTCAGTGGAAATTAAAAGCTTGGTTGAACTCTCATCTTTCTATAGGTCTAAGTAAAACAACCTGTCTACAACGTTTAACTCAAATACATTAAGGTATGACATTTTGTATGTGTAACAACAAAAAATATTTTTAAAACTTTCTTTCGTGCCATCGTGAGTCAGATTCATGGCTTGTAGTGTCTTTATTCTTTGGTTTAAATGAAGAAATCTGTGTTTCTCTGCTTTTTCTCGAATACGTCTTTTTTTTTTCTTTGGCAGGGTTCCATGCTGGTTGCTCCGACAACATAATTATATGTAGTTAAGTATGAGCTGCAAAGAGCGGAGTGAGAGACACCAACTAAGCGAGAAGGAGAGAGAGGGCTGGAGCACAGTGGCTTGTCATTATGGGTCTGTTTGAACCTTTTACAGAATAAGCAGCCCCAAAGTTGAGACTGATCCAAAGGCACTCTGTACTCGGCTGCTCTCAGTCCTGCCAAGTCTTGTTTTTTCTACTTGAAAAACCCACCCTTGAAATAAACACTGTATATCATAGGGAATAATATTTTTAGCTGTATAACCTATGGAAAATTGTATTAGGTACTTGTGTGTTTCATGTGCATCTATAGCCTACATGTATATATTTGGGTTCGTGAAATTAAGTTGACATCAGATTTCAAACATTTATGTGTACTGCCAAGTGTGGCTGCATTACATTACAGGATATTTCAACGCTGCGCTCCACATTTCTACATCTAAAGGGAATCCTCCACCTTAAATTCAAAGCAAGAGCTCATGCAATAACACCATAAAAAACCCGCTGTGTGATCAAGGAGCTATAAAAATGTCTGTGATGCTTCAGATGCAGAGCTCTGTGTCGCTTTTGTACACAGTTTCTGATAACACATGTAACAGCAAGTAACACTTCTGTACCTGAGTAACACCTCCTACCCAGACCATTACCCCTGGAGAAGCCAGGAGCTGAGGCCTAACCCTGCAATCCCCCATAGTGCACCTTCACCAACACACACACACACACAGACACAGACACAGACACACACACACACACACACACACACACACACACAGACACACACACACACACACACACACACACACACACACGCACACACACACACACACACACACACTCCATTCTTTCTTTCCCCATCTTGATTAGATTACAGTGAGCGGGTTGGTGACAGCCTCTGGGCATGCCAGAGGAGTGGATGATATCTGAGCTCTGCTCCTTAGCCTTCGCTCTCATCCAGTCAAGAGAGCTAGAGATAATATATCCAAAGAGCTGACCTCACCAGCAAAAGCAGCCTTTAAAGAATCATGGGAACAAATTTGTCAACACAGGTCACCTCTGACAAAAGACTAAAATGGCTTATTTTCTCTTTCTCCTCTGCACACCTACTGGTTGCTTGTAGCTGCTAATTTAACCCCTGACTGGCCTCCAGACCCTCGAGATGCTTGATTCCACTTTACATCAAAGCTAACCTCTTGTAGTCTGAGTGTGAGGGACAATAAAAGTAAATCTTTGATACTGAGAAAGCTCTTCATTAAAGAATGTCTTAACAGAGATGCAATGCTTTCAGTCCCTTTAATATAAAACCTCATATCTATCTCTTTGACATAAAGCAGAAACGGGGCCAAAACAGAAAAGGCTTTGTTCCCATTGTGGTTACTGACCACCTACCAAGGGCCCTTTAGAAGAGCACTCACCCTGGAATGATCAGGCCACTTCTCCCCCATGGCTCCTCAGGCCCATGGGCCAAACACATCCTGCCCATCTCCTGAGAGATTATTCAACTCAATGAGCACATTGAGGACAGACACACTAGAGGAAACTAGAGCCTGCTATTCACCTACATTTAAACTCAAACTCTGCCTTTCGCACGCACCCTAAAGGCTGAAGGACAAACAAGAAGAAACCAAACACATGCTTCACTTACTGGCAACTTCCAGGGATGCGTTGTGACTCACTGCCTCTCCCAGGTAGTTACGGGCAACACATACATAAGACCCTTCATCCGGTTTGCTCCGTCGTCCATGGACGATGCGTAGGAAGAACAGGGAGCCGCTGGGCAGTAGCATGCGCTGGGAACGGGGATTGTCCCGGTCTGTTTCCACCCGCTCCCCATCCTTATACCACTCCACTGTCGGGACCGGCCGCCCCTCTGCCTTACAGTTCAGAGTGGCGGGCTCCCCTTTGGATACGATCAAGTCCGATGGGTGCTCCACAATCCGGGGTGGGGTGTCCTCTTGGCGCAGACGGGATCCTTAGGAAATAAAAAATATGCTGCTTTGTAAGAACTTCACTAATTGGTTTAATATCACATCCTATCTAAAACTATTATTCATAGTGTAAATCCTTGTTACCTTTTTTGATTCGGGACACATTAGACATACTTAAAATAATAACATGAATATTATAATTTATGCACTATATTATGGTCACATCTGCAACCAACACTTTCTATAGTATGAGAGACAGGTGCTACGTATGCAAATGGTGAGGTCAGAATAAACCAAGTCTGGCTACATTCACCCTTTAATTATAATCAAGCATTTTTTATATAAGCTTAGCAAAGGTTATGTGATTCTGTCATTTCTCAGATCAAAGAACTGGAAAGAAGGGAAAAAAAGGCAATAGCAGACGAGAATGAGACTCCTAAAGGTAAAAGGAAATTAAGAGATAAAAGATAACATTCAAACAAACTGTAGGGTTTAGTGACAAAAGACGGGCGTGGGCAGAAGCAGGAGAGAAGCCAATGGTAGCGCCGACAGCAGTGCCAAGCGCAGGGTGACACCCCTTCGCTATCTCAGGTCATTACTATTGCTCTCCGACTAGTCAGCTGTGGCTATCAAACCTGCTTTTCATGCAAATTAGCTTCCTGTTGTTAATTCCTGAAGGATGGACCGTAGAACACATTGTGCATCACCACACAACTGTGATGTGTGTGTGTGTGTTTGTGTGTGCGTGCGTGCGTGCGTGCGTGCGTGTGTGTGTTTGTGCCTCTCTGAGTGAATAAAGGAGGGAGTCTTCCTCACTCACCATATCTCCCAGCATAGGCCTTTGGAGCCCATTCAGCACCAATTAAAGACAGTCGGGTCTAATTGGAGACGCAGGCCTGCAATTAATTTACCCAGCATCCCGTGAACTTGCCACACTGTCTCATTTCTGTGCCCTCTGCCCAACCCCCCCATCCCTACCCCTTAGAAATCTGGTGCTGAGAAGGCATATTCTTCTGGTCGCCACATATTTTGGGTAAAGTCAGCATAATTAGTGACAGCTCTGTGGAAAGATTAATCACTTCAACGCATTTATATAATATGGTCAATGAAATATAATTAATTCAGTACTGCAATGAAGGACATCATGATCATGAATCTTTAAAGTCCTACTTACACCAAAGTGTATGACAGAATAATGTTATTGTGGATGTTAACATGTACACATCCAACAGTCACTACGTGAATAACTTGGAGGATATGAGTATATATCCTATAACTGTTGTTTTTCACTAAATCTGATACAAATACTGGCTTTTCCTATGGGACATGATGTAAGCTACTCCTTTGGACCTCTCTTTTATTCAATAATGCACAAAAGTTTTTTTTAAAGACATTTAATTCCAGATTGGAAAATAATGAACTGAAATCTTTTACTTTGGACAGTGGAATGATACAATTACAGCAATGTATTTTCTTCAAGTCTTTGTATCAGTACAAAATCCAGTTTTCTATTTAGAGCAATTAAGCTGAAGGTCAATCAGATGATGACTTATGTTGCAACAAAAAGAAAAAAACACCATTAGTCTTATCTACAAGTTCTTGTGATTATGAAACTCTTTTGGTGCGTGCCATATTTTAGAAATGTCGTGAAGAAAAAAAATATATCAGTGAAGATTAAAGCATTTGAGAAAGGCAGACAGAAATCCTTGAAGAATACGAAAGAACTATATGTCAAGCCTGTAGCGAGAATGAAATAGTCTGCCATCTGAAGCTGAATACAGTTAATAAAAGATACATATACTGTCCTTCCTGACTGTCTGAACCACTACTAGACTAATTAACCCCCATTTGTAACCTGCACCCGTCACAGGCTTCTGAACCTACACCTCCGTTAATGAGCCCGGCCTTTTGGTTAGGCGGTCACTAGAAACAAAGAGCTGAGCTAACATTCCTCACCAAGCTAACGCGCACAAGCAACGGCGCCACTACTGCCGCCCTTCGCCAGAGAAGGCTAATATGTTTTATTAAAGAGAACTTTGAAGAGCTCTGCTGCTATCTGCTTTCCCTGTTGCCTTCTTGATTTTGATAGCTTCTCTCTAATTTGACTTGGTCTGAAGTGCTGCGGGTTTTCAGAGATCTATTAACTATTCAGGAGCAGCCCACTGTGAGGAGCTCCACACAGGCTCTACTGTCTTTGATCAATGGGTGTTTACTCTGGATAATTACACCGGATCTCCATAATTAAGAGTCAGATTGAGAATACAATATATAGTAGTTTACAGTATTTTGTTACTGGGAGTAAGAATAAGCTGGTAAATAAATATTCAGCCCTGAACTGTAATAAGTGTTTTGTGTGAGATTCCTGAGTGGGTGAGTGCGTTTCGAGCCCTGTGTAGGTGCGAGCATGTATCAGTTACACAATTCTATTATTCTTTCCTCGTCTCTGATTGAATCCATTGTGTGCATGTGTGAATGTGTTGTACATGTTTTGCAGAGCTGATCCCTACAGACACATTGTGTGACCCCAGTTACTTCAGCTCCATTACCCCTCACCAGGGAAAAAAGACACAGGCGGTGCAAAGGATTATACTGGCATGCCACAAACACACCCATGCCCCCCCCCACCCCACCCCCTTACAGGTGCATGCTTTTAGAAAATGCCAAAGACTGACTTTACTCTTTCCATTCACGCACTCATAACACTTCATCTAAAACAAGAGAAGTACGCGGTGCACATTTCACTACTGAACCAAGCTGCTCATCGTCTCTTTCTCGCTTCATTTTGAGATGTCTAACCCTCCCTTTATTTCAAAGCGCTGCCCTTCCCTCTCCTCTGCTTCTTTCAACCGCCCTCTCTCTTATTTTCTATCCCCCTCTTCCCCCCTTCTTCGCTTCCAGACAGAGAATGTGAGATGAGCTAATGCAATACACAGCCTCACCAAAGGGAAGCTGGGACTTCTACTGCAAGGATCTGATCGATTGGTGCCTGAGGCAAGATTCTCCTTTTCCCTTAACCCTCTCACTTGCTCAAGCGCTGTCTCTATGTTTTTCTTTTTTTTCTCATTTATTCACACACACAAAGTTAAACTACGCTTGAGGGGGCTTTTGCTTGCTGTGGAGGTAATTAAAAAAAAACTAACAATTCTCTGTGACTTTTCTCTTGCTGCTAAAAGCTATCACAGTAATGAACAAAAAATCATAAGAACCCAATGGCAAGAACCAGCAACTGTACTGAACCGCTTCAGGCCTTCTACCACAAGGGCCCGGACCCAGACACTGACCCATATACCCACACAAGCTACATCTGTATGCATTCAAGTATCCAGGAAGACCTCAGGGATATTGGCCTATGCTGAAATCTTGGCTCTTCTCCCCTAATCATTGATAGACGGGGCATGATCATGAGATTTGTGATGGTTCCCAAGAAGCCAAGGTCATTCAGCTGTCCACTAGATCTCCAGGCATACACTGTATATTAACATAGTGGCTACCAGCTTCATATTGATTCATCTGTGTCTTGGGGCTAGATGCGATTTTGAACATGCAACATGAGTTGAGGCAATGTGAATCTATAATTCAGTAGATAGGATTAAAAAAAAAGAAGGGTGATATATATTAATTCCACATTTTCATAAAATTGTGTAATGAATACGAAGCTGTGAAAAATAAAACAGAAAATGTGAATTATGCACATTTCTATCATGTGGATTGGATCAAACTAGGCTGCACAGTATATAAAGATGTGCACGAATAATCAATTAGGTGATAAGTCAAATCAGTAAGGCATTATTTTAAGTGTGACTACTTTTTATTTGAGATGGGAAACAGATTTATGTTTTACCTGGTAGTTTCACTTCACTGTTTCTGCATATGTTCAGTCAGAAAAAGTGTTTTTGGTTGATCAGTGTTTTTATCATTATCATTGTAGTGTGGGTAGAGGTCACATTTTAACAATGATGGCACAATGAATCAGCTAATCAACTTAAATAGGTTTGATTATTCAACTTGCCCATCCCTTGTGGTGCCATCAGAAGGTGGTTGTTTATGCTAAATTAATTCTATTGCTGTTTTCCAACCAGGGTAACAACAGTTGTCTGCATCCATGATAATTCAATTGAAAATCTTTATGCTCAACTTCCTCAATCTTGCTCTTTTGTTTCTTTTAACAGGATTAGTGTGCAACATTAGTTACCATTAGCTTAGAAATGGAGTTAGCATATAAAAACAACAGCTAACAGCACAAACTAGACTCCAAATCAAATATCTATCTATCTATCTATCTATCTATCTATCTATCTATCTATCTATCTATCTATCTATCTATCTATCTATCT
>JAPTYQ010000006.1:28955881-28980465 GCA_029814465.1 Ostorhinchus cyanosoma | reverse complement strand
TCTATCTATCTATCTATCTATCTATCTATCTATCTATCTATCTATCTATCTATCTATCTATCTATCTATCTATCGGTACAAATGCCAAGGCAAGAGCTGCAGAAAGGTTAGTGTAAAAGGCACTTTCTGCCTTTCTGTAGATGTAAGAATGCATTGAGAACAGTTTATGAAGCTTTACAATGAAGCTATCAACTTCAGAAAAGTTAAATGATATTTTGCTCATGTGTTACAAACGCTTAAGACTGAAGCAGTCAGAGATAACAATCGATGAAACTATTCACACTGAAAAGACAGGAGATGACCCTGTAAGTACAAAGAAGACTCTGAGAAGCCTAAGGACAAAAAGCAACAGCAAAATACTGGGTCAGCTCCATCAGAAGCAGTGTTATTCTTTAAACACAGCACATTTGCCCTTCACAATTAAGAGCTCATGTAGCCCCATAGGCAAAATAAACCACGCTGCATTTTATTGCTAATCATTTTACATGAAATTAATCCATATAAAAAAAGGGAAAATCAAAAGAGGAGTAAAGACATGAAAAAGTCAGCTATAAAACTGCACTAAACGCTGCCTGGTTGCAATAATAAATTAAAGTTCTGTGATTTTTAAATGTGCCCCTGTTTCTTACTTGCTCTCTTTGCACAGTGCGAAGAAGAGGAACAGAGCCAGACACCTGCCTTTTACCACAGAGAGAACCCACTGGGGAGAAGGACACTGAGGCAATTTAGATCTGTTGTCGCTGTGGTCCCATGAGCTACGCAGACAGGATAATGTGTCTACTTCCCTGAACGATTAAACAACCTCACAATACTGGGTCATCCGGACCGGTTCTTACCATAAAACAAACGATCCTAAGCTGACTTTGCATGCAATTACAGGAGCAAAATTATGGTAAAGTTTAATTCCCCGCTATAAAACCCTCAAGGTCACAGAATCCCATAAAAACACCTGCTGAAGTGTCAGGTGTTTGCAGCCACAGCTCGATCATCCCACATCGTATCAGATGTCCAGCTGAGCACCAGCAGAGATATGGAATATGGATTTGTGATAAGGAAGGCCAAGCACAGTAGGGCACTCCCTATCTACAGCCCCATTAATCTGTGATTAGGGGACTTAAGAGGGATTTATGGCTGAGATAAGAGCAGAGGGCGTGTCCCCCGGGGAAGCCAGGCGTAGACTGGAGCCACGCCTGTTCAGGACGGGGGCCGACCAGTAAATGACTGGAAGTTAAAGAAAAGGCACCCTTTTCTGTTGAATTAGAGAAGATAACCGAGAGAAGGGGCAGAGATAAGAGGGAGAAACACAGGGAGAGACGGAAACAGAGAGAAAAGGCCTGGTACAGTTCTCCTGCTGATCAGATGACATTAACAGGAAAGTGAAACTGAATCTTACGCTGTTTCAACATCAGGATCCCACCCTGGAATGTAGTGCATGAATGAGTTTGCCAGTTGCATCAGATCAGCCCTGTTTTTAATGTTACACAAGGCTATCACTTACACTCCTAAGAGGCAGGATTAAAGCCCTGTGACTGAGTGTGTATGGGGACCCAAAGGTGGGGTGAAGGAGGGGGATGATGGATATCTTTATGGCCTCTTTCTTTCCTCATCTCTTTGTCTCCATTTACCAAACAGTCTGGGGTACGGTTACAATGCCGATACTAAATCAGCACTCGAGAACTGATATCAGTTTCCAAAAAATAGTAACTCCATCCAAATTTTGCTTTTTTAATCAAAACAGAACTGAAAGACACTACCTGATCTGACTTAAGTTTATACACAACACTGCAACCTAACGCTGCGATGACAAATAAAACAACCGAGATGTGCGGTTCGCTTGATTCTCTGTGTTTGTTGTTACTGAATCATGGTGTGAATGATAACATGACACTATTAAAATGCTCCTATTGATATGAGAGTTAAATGGTTACTGCCGCCTGCAATACAAACCTGGCACAACAGTGAGTACATTTAATGAAAGTCAGGAAAAAGCGATCTCTGAAATCGAGACAGATGATTAATAGGTGCTGATGTGACATTTTACAAACTACTGCTATGGATGAATATGGCTCAACAATACAAAACTGTGACTCAAAAAATAAAAAATGTGGCTTCTATTTAATTTTTTTATGCTCAGCTTGACATTAAGTTGTAAGTTTTATTAATTACTACAACTTTGATCTAAGTAATCACAATGTATTTATTAATATATGTAGGTATTAAAGTCAGTTTAGAGGTTATGCTATTTCTGGTTATAATCAGCTTCTTCCTGTTCCAAGCTTATCTTTTTTTTTTTTTTTACCTACAGTGGGATATTTCCAGTAAAATTAACTCATTAATTTCCATCACTCAAAAGAACTGCAGCTAAAAAGTAGAATTCTGCTTCCAATAAAAAAAATTACAAAAAATAAAAAAAGGGTCATGCATTACCAATAGAAGCTTCACAGCTCTCACATAATCCCAGTCACTCATCAGAAAGACACCTAACAGAAGTCCAGTCCAGCTTCAGCTCCTGTTGTATTAGCTGAGAAACAAATCCTCGGCTCTAACCTAGAGACCAGACCGGGGGTGAGACAGCTCCAGGAGTCTGCTCCTTTGGGAGCATGGGGCCCATCTTGCTCTGAGGCCCCCATTTGGAGCTAAGACAATAGAAGCAGTATTTCCACTTCTGCTCCTGGCTTTTCCAAACCAGGTCTGACACTTCAGGGAGACAGCAGTCTGTACTTAAAATAGAGGAATATTGATGCACATGAAACACCTCATAACTCAGCTAAAGACAAGACAATGTTTGCTTTATCTGATTTTTTGGTTTGTCGTTATCTATGGATGCAGACTCCCTACAGAGGAACTGCTAAATCACAAATATTTCCATTGATTATGATCCAAGTGTATGTAATAATTCATTTATAGTGTTAGTAACATACTACCAGAAGAACTATGTAAAGATATAGGGAGGGAAAACTATACTATAAAATAATGCACTTTCAACACAACCCAGGGGACACAATTGTGGATGAGTTGTAGCTCCTGATGCGAAGCTGCTCCAGTGAGTGTCATTAGACACAAATAAAAACTGTCAAACTCCACAGAAGGCCATGAGGGCAGAATTCATTCCTGCAGGATAAATGCACTTCCTATGCTTTATTATATCCACTCACAGAGGCAAGTTGGAAATCGGCAGTGGAAAAGACTGGAATGCTTGTTAGGAAGCTGCCTGTCAAATTGGCTCTGGAGACCAGGCAGATGGGCTGAACACTAGAGCTGGATGGATGCAAGCTAAGAGTCAGTCTGCACGCATTTCTGTCTAACTAGTATCAATTTATCAAGTTATTCACAGTGTATGTTTACGAGGAATTCTGTGTGGACTCTCCGAAATTCTTCGAGCCCCGTCTGCATATTCAGATTGATGACCTAGGAAGAAAACCAACACCAGTGTCAGGGATGTCATTCCCTCAGCAGGGCAGAGACCCCAGGAAAAGAGCTGTAATTAATATGGAGCCCAGATGCCAGGCTTAGACCCTCCATTAGAAAGCTTCTCTGTGGCGCACAGTCAAGGTTGGAGCATGGTAGGGATTATGGAACAGAAGCACAGGGGAGCACCAGTGCGCAATTACTTCTTGTTTTTGTTTTCCAGCATTGCCAGTTTTTAATGAGGTTTGACCAGTGCGATCTCAGTGATACATCAAAGCCGCCAGCTACTGCAGGAAAAGAGAAGCAGGGGTAATTGAATATGCTGGTACATTTATTTCCCAACAGGGAACAGCCACAGTCTCACTCCTAACTTCCTCCATGAGCTGCTAGACTGGAAATCCTCGAGAGATCAATACAATTGTTTTCCAGCAAAACAATTTGTTTAATATTTCAAAAACTAATATAGTTAAAAGTAGCCATTATAAACACTGTTAAATGCATGGTATATAATTTCTGCCACAAGGGACTTCAATCAAAACAACAGGGAGTTTAAGCACCAACAGGCTTCCAGGACTGATACAGTAACCACAAATGCACTTTGTGTCAGAGGTCTAACCTAAAGCTCCATTATGGAAAAAAATCAAGCTAATAAAAGGTTATTGGAATCATAGTGAGTACACTTACACTACCAGTTAAAAATCTGGACACACCTTCTCATTTAAATGACATGAGATGGGCTGCAGATGGCCAACAAATGCTCTGCACCACTGGGAACTCCTTCAAGACTGTTGGAAAACATTTCAGGTGACTACCTCATGAAGCTCATCCACAGAATGCCAAGAATGTGCAAAGCAGCAATCAAAGCAAAGGGTGGTTATTGGGAAGAATCTAAAATATAAAACATGTTTTGAGTTGTGTCACACTTAAAAAACAAACAAAAAAACAACTACATAATTCCATATTATTCCGTGTTGATTCCTAGTTTTGATGCCTTTAGTGAGAATCTACAATGTAAATAGTCATGAAGATAAAGAAAAACCAGGTGTGTCCAAACTTTTGCCTGGTAGTGTACATGCACATAAAGACAAACATCCAAATAAACATGAAAATGGATATTCTACCAACCCTGTTGAAGTGAGGATAATTCATTATCAATAGTGCTTTTTCTAAGTTTTCCAATGGTGACAATCCCTCTCTTGTTCCTTCAAACACTTTCTGGAAAATCATCTTTAACACATTTACTCATATCCAAGACTCCACTGATGTCATCTGTCATAATGTCTCATTTTGGTTTGATTCACCGTATCGGCTGAATCCTCATAAACCAGAACACTATGAGCATACCCCATCACTCAGTACGAATTGGAAAATCCCACTCCTAAAAGGACCTAATTCAGAATATACCACATGCTTTTTACATGACACCTGTCAAATTCAGAATAATATTATCTTTGGAATTATTTTGGAATAATAGTCCATATGTAAATGCACTTAGATTGCAGTAACAGAAACAGAGCCGTCCTTATAATCATGCCGCTTAATCCTTCTAACAATATATGACATAGTTCTATGACATTTTAATGTAACTTAAAATCCTGGTAGCTGTTGTTGTCACCACCAGTATTAATGAAAATGTCACCTGGTTTGTTATTCTGGCAGAAATCATGTTTATGTAAGAGGTAATGAACTCAAGTTTTTTTCACATTATGTTGAGTTTATAATCTCATTATGCTTTTTCATTGTAATGAAATAGTCATAAGTAACATTAAATATTAGCATAACCAAATTCAGACTTCTCTGTATTTCAGCACTGTTAGGAAAATGTTCATATAATGTAAGTACAGAAGTCAACCAAATATACAACAGAAGCTTTTAGATATTTTAAAATGGAAATGCTACATAATACAGTTTCTGCAAAAGTGGATAGGATGACTAATTTACACTGTATAATGTGTCAAAATTGCAGAAATGACACCACAAGAGTTACAGTAATGCCTCCTTCAACAGAAAATCTGCTGCCTCATCACTTTTGTGTCTACAGCAATTAAGTATAGTGTCTTCTCTTCCCAAGGTCACTGAGGAGACCTGGTGCAGTATTTCTGTTCCATCAGATGCCTGTGAAAGGTGGTATGGAGTTGAGAAAACACATTGCTGGGGGAGCAGGGTAGGGAGAAGGACCAGCACACTCGGCTGGCACAGCCCAGCCACAGAGTATGGCATTTGGGCTCAGGGCCAAGAAAAAGAACAGTTCTGAAGAGATGCCAAAGTGAATCAGGGCAGGCACGGCCAAAAAGCACCTAATGCTTTTTAAATGTTATTTAGTTGATGGAAGCACTGATACAGGCCTACTGCAGGACCAGTGTTGTGTTACAGTCCCTGAGAGTACAGCCGATGACCTTAACCGCTTATGTAGGCTATTCTAAATGTTCGGCCAAACACATTCTAAAGCAAATCTCAGACAGCTGGGTGATGAAAGGGAATTTCAGTTACAGCATTCAGTCGAGGGCACAACAGTAATGTGTGAGCGCAGAAACTTGGCACATTTCCTTCTGCTGCCCTTTAGGTTAAAAGGGTAAGCGCAGAGCACATAACACTGGAGTGTCAATGTGTGCAGGCTTGCGTATGTGCATGCATGTATGTCCGTAGCAGTGGTTCATAAACCGTTCCTAGCTGAGGATATGAGGTATTATTAAAGTCAAACGTGGCTCCCAGAGGCATAGCGTAGGTTAAGACTCAGTGGAGCCAGTTCCTCATGTGGCAGGATCCCAGAGACACCAGCATGGGCCTGCTGAGTGGGGCATGGCCCCGATCCAGCCAAATGGAACACAAATCGCCCCAAACTGTTCAAAACCTGGCCTGGAAAAACTAAAGTACCATGTGATGCACAGTAAATATTTGGTCAAAATTAATGAAGGGGCAAAGTCTGCCAAGAAGCCTTTTTCTAGACGTCCATAGAGGGGAGACTGTGCCCAGTCTGGCATTAAAATTAAATTTCCTTCTGCAGACAAATGCTTACTACCCTGTCTGCTTTCCAGCACCCACTTACCACGTCCTCTCCTCAAACCACATACCAACTGTCCAGGTACAGCATGTATCTAACAAAATACTGTTTTCCTTTCATGTAACTGAAAATGACTTGATCATAAATGTTTCCCAGTTCCTTAATTCCCATCTGTCTGTTTTCTACATCTGATAACAGAAATACTGTCAGACATCTGAATGAAATTTCTTAAGAAATCTTGTTTTGCTCCAGAGTTGGAGACGGAGGAGGAGGGGCAACCCAGTGTGTGTGAGACAGCTGCGATGACAAATGCAAGATAGAAAATATCCCTATCACCAACCGCCGTTCAAACTGTTTTGTAAGTGGAAATAACCACCCTGAGGACAACTCTGCTTTTTCCAGTGATACTGAATTTAATTTGTTTTCCAAACTTCAGAAGCGATCACTGAAGGAGCTAATAAAATAGACGGGCCTTTTCACAACTCACAAAACTTGAATGATTTGCAAAACATGAAGAAGAGTGTAGTCTGCGTGGTCAATCTAAAAACAAATTAATGGAAAATTATCATTGATATAAAGCTCATTCCTTAGATGTTGTTAACACTGTTAGCATTATGCACATTTAAAAGCAACTTCAAATTTCATTGTAAAGACATTTGTATTTGGAGAAGTGGCATGCATTTCTACATACAACAGAACATTTACAAAAGTATGTTTAGAAGTGGGGCGCCTCAGTTGCCTTTCCTGCATGTCATTCATTTTCTTCTCTCCTGTCTTTACTGTCACGGTAATGTCACTACAATGAAAGCTAAAAGTGCCCAAAAAATATAAAAATATATATTTAGTGCAGAGGTGGAAACAGGAGTGAATATTCTGCTCTAAATAGAGGGAACGTGAATGAAAGTAAGGGAAGGGATAAACACCAGTTGTCAAGGCTAAATGTCAGAAAGAATCACAACAGTCAAGAACGACAGCATTCATCATGAGCCTTCAGACGTCTCACAACAATGTCCTCCAAGGCAAAAAAGTGAGATTACTGATGCCAAGTGCATGAAGGAATGGCAGTTAGTCTGTAAACCTAAAGTGCACTTTTAATAGTTGGAGCTGTGAAGCTTCCGATTAAGATTTGGTGACAGACATGAGGGCAAATGCAAAAGCAATCTTGTGCTTAAAGCCTGAAGAACCTGTCTCTCATCCAGAAACTACAATTGTTATTCAATTAGAGCTTTCATTGTGAAAGCAAAGAAAAGGTATGTGGGCGGGAGGGAGAGAGGGAGTGATTGCAGAAAAGAAGGATTGAAGGAAGTTGAAGGAGACGCAGATTGTAACAGGGAGGCCCAATAAACAGCTCTGCAAA
The DNA here is from genome assembly GCA_029814465.1 of Ostorhinchus cyanosoma. Lineage (NCBI taxonomy): Eukaryota > Metazoa > Chordata > Actinopteri > Kurtiformes > Apogonidae > Ostorhinchus > Ostorhinchus cyanosoma. The sequence continues at coordinate 28,972,699 of JAPTYQ010000006.1, read as the reverse complement.
TCTTCCACAAGTGAAAAGTTTGTTTAAAAGCTTAAAAGATGGTGAAATGCTGAGGATTTCAATATCAGTCAAGAGCATTATTCCACTTCAAAGGGTTTTAATGCACTTTTCACATACACAACTTATACAGCAGTAACATAAAAAAGTAATATTGGAGATTAATATGTTGTGTTGCATAGGTATTTAAATGGAAACAGTACATTTAAGCACAATTTGAACCACAAAAGGGTTCTAAAATTGATAATTAGAGATGCAACAACTAACCACTATTTGCTTCTTAATACTGTAAACAAGTAAACAATGAATGGAGAAAATAATCAGCAGGTTTATTGATAATCAACATAACCATCAGTTGCGGTCCTGATGATAAACAATTTGCATTAATCTACTGGAGCAGAACAAAATGTATTTACGTGTTAGATATTCACCGACTTATTTGAAGCTTCCTCACCATGGTTACAGCTGAATGGTGGGAGCAGCTCCAAAAGAGGTCCTATAATAGTGAATTGCAAGGTCACCTTCTCATTAATTATGTTTTCCAGCGCTTCCTCTTAAATAGAGCGCACCCCTCCTACTTTTATCACTGTCTTTGTGTGACAGAATTAACCCTGAGGAGCTCATACATACATAAAGTTGCTGATGCAGCTCTGGATGAGTGTCTTTCTAATGGATTGGATCAATTGCACTGTGTCGACTAGTGGAAAAATTCTGAATAAACAGGAAATAATGTCTGATGGATGTTGAGGCCATCAAAGCCAAAGAAAGGAGACCTTGTCACAAGAAGGAATCTTAAATACATCAGTATGGCTAAGAGGGGGAGGAACCTAAGACATTAATCAACTAATTAGCAGTCTCTCTTTTAACTGCTAATTTAATCTATTCCTCTCAGCCTCTTTAATGGTATTTTCCCCTGTCAGTTATAACCAAAGAGAGGTTTAGCATTTCAAAAGTGTATCCAGGCCTTGCAATGAGAGGGTAATAGAATGGTCACTGAGGCTGGGAGGAGGCCTGAGCTCAGGGAGTGAGAAAGAAAAGAAGGATACTGGGGAAAGGCTGTCGTCAATGCCATCTCTCAGTCTCCCCAGTGGAGAAAATGAAAGGGAGGGAGGTCTGAGCCTTTTTAAAATGCAGAAGACAGAGCACCCCACAGTAGGCATAGCTGCTGCACCACAGCAAACGTCAGGCCCAGGGCGAGCCTTCTGGGAGTTCCTGAACATGCAGAATTTAGATACATGAGGGTTGTTGGCGGTGCTACCCCTAACCAAAGCCGCAACGCAACGCTGAAGCTTTCAACCAGGATCTTTTATTTGCTCAGCACTTCTAAAAATCCACCTCACCTCTTCCCCCAGATGTCCACCTTTAAAAGCAAAAACAACACCAGCGTCCTTGCCTCGCAGCCTACCGCTATCACCCTAATCAGCACATTCTCTGCCATGAGGGACCAGGAAGAATACGCAACGTGAGCACACGAGAGCCAGATGAAGAGTATTCCCAGAGCTGGTGTATCTTGGTATGTTTGACTGCTCTGTCCTCCACTCTCTTTCCTGCAACCCCCTTCCACACCCTGGGGTAGCCTTTGTGTAGCCGCAGCCCCCCCCCTCACCACCACCACCACTACCACTACCTCCCCTTTGCACACCCTACTCTTCCCCTCCTCCATGCCTTACAATCACCCTGTTAAGGGGACACAATGCGGCCTCCCTGTCCCCACAGGCTTTTACTGCGTGTCGGGCTGCTTTATTTAAGAAAAGGCTCTGCACTGACCAGCCACAAAAAAGGCAAGTCTTAAAAAATTGGGCCAAAACAAAACAAAAAAATGTAGGGGGATGGGTAAGAGGATGAAGAGATTCCTTTAACCTCCATTCACAACCACACACACACACACACACACACCCCTTCTCTATGTCGCCTCTTCCTACTCACATCTATATTAGCGAAGCCATGGGGAAATAAATCCACGATGAATCTAGATCAAGTAAACACGCATATGCAATGTTGGATCAAATGTGAATTAGCATTATGTAATTTGCTCAGATTACTCTGCCTGCAATACATGGATTTTTGCATTTTTCATTACAGCATACAAAGCTGTGGGAATTGTAATGCAGCATTGAAGACAGAAACCAGATGACACCTTTCATCCTATAAGGACAAGCCATTTATCACTTCCAAAACAAGTGGCAAAAGGGAATGTTTGTCCTCCGTGTCAACTGCCAGAAAAAAATACATTAACTATACCGACTGACCCACCAGTCTAATATCCTGGACGTGACTGCTGGTGTTTTTTAGTATCAGCCAGGTCCAGACTGAAAAGCTTATATAAAGTTATGCTCCAGAGTATTCTTAGTGTAGGCAGATTAACTCTGTCTGGCCATTCTCTTTTGGAGCTCAGACAGACAGCTCGACACGCAAAGTGATACTAAATGAATCACAACAACACTTGAACAGCTCTTCAGCAACTGATGAGCAATGCTGTCTTAATTCACACCATCTAAACTAAACGGTGCTAAGCCAGCCTAGTTAATTCCTGAGGAATTTAAACTATCAAGAGGTTGGTGTAAAGGGCATGGGGATGTATCTCCGGTTCCATAAATTAGCCTAAATCCTCTGATTCTGCTATGCCTATCAGTTGAGCCGCAGCCACGGCAAATTACAAACTATTGACGTCAGATGGATTTGCTAATTAATCCAATTAAGCAGATCTTTTAGGTCATTAAAGGAAGAGCAGTTGGGGAAAGCAGATCATTAAGAGTCACTGCCTAATTTATCTGCCCTCAGACAAACTGCTTTGAAATGTTTATCTACTCCGTCATTAACCACTCAGCCAAGATTCACATGAACAGGAAGAGGACATGACTGCCCTCCTCATGCATTCCTCCATGTGGTTTCACTAAGCTAAAGTCGGACTAATCCAAGGATCTTAGGGTGTAAAACCCTGCTTGATTTGGATTAGGATCAGATTAATGTGTATTAGTGGAAGTTATAAAGATATGGCTTAATGGACACTGTCACCTCACATAGGTGTACCACTTATTAACTCAGGGAAAGAACAGATGCACTGATCTTTCCCATGTGTTTCAAGACAACACCAGCAGCACTCCGATGGCATTAAACCAGGGAGGTAAACTTTCACCAGTGTGACTATTTGCAAACACTATTAAAACCAGGATTTGTGAGAGGCTGCTTATAATGAGTCTGTTTTCAGGCTGGGTGAAAGGTAACAGTAAGATGACAGCAGACAGAGATGGGTCTCACCTGTGGTCTGTGGTCATTAATTGGCCCCCAGCCTGCTGTGTCCTGTCATATCATCATGATGTAGGGGGTGGAAGGGCCTTGCAATTTATCAGCACTTACGAGTCAATTTGTCAAGACTCCGTCGTCTAGGTGCTGCTGTGGGGCCACGGCTGATTTGCAGGGCAGCGTGCCAACAACACATATTTTTTTGCAGCACAAGAGACACATTCCTGGGCTTCGGACATTATTACTCCGAGTTGTCAACCACACTGAAGCAAAATTAAAAAGTCTACTTTCACCTTTATATTGGCCTCATGAGCAATATCAACCCATATTAAGTGGAAGAAGTAAGTCATCTTAATAAGTGTTTTCTTTAGTGCAGAGATGAAGAACAGGTCACAAGCTCAAAGCAGAAGCTGAGATCAGTCACATGAAGCTCTTTTTAGATCAGAGCATAATTTCTTTAAGAGCTTGCCTACATTGTAATCGTAGCTCTGCTGTGAGTGTAAGGTCTGACAAGAACTTCAAGGAGAGATAACTTGCATTTAGCGTATTACAGAAGGATACAGTACCTGATAATATGCTTACAGATGAGACAGATGAGGTATCAGTTTGCAACACTTAGTGCAACGTGGATATATGCAAGTTTAATAAGGTACATATGCAAGTGTAGGATTAATGTCCACTTAACATATGTCATTCAACACCATTAAGGATGTACTGGGGAGATTTGATACCTTCCTTATACCAAAATGAAGTTGCTTAACCTTCAATTAGCAGCAAATGTACAATCTTTTTCTGCCAAGTGGTGTGTAATCCAATTTTCCTGACACTAACGTCTAATCCAAGACCAATCCTTTGCGTATCTGCCGCCCAGTCCATCTCTATTAGCAGGGCCTTTTCTCACGCCTCTCCCCAGAAAACATCCCCAGACATCCACACAGCGAGGCGTAATTGGAAACCACGGTGTCTCACGGTCTTTTTCACAGGATAGGACCATTACTGACTGAGCCCAGGCTCAAGATCCGGCTGAGGCGGACGCAGACGGAGCCAACACCACCGACTTCTCAATGCTTACCTCTGACCCTACTTCCTGTTTAGGTGCTACACTGATCCCTACAAAAAGCTGTGGTGTTACAAGCATTTCCTATTACCACATCTCGACCTCCCTACGGAAAACAAAGAGTCAATTCAGGAAACTAATGAGAAAGCAGGAGTCAGATTTAAATATGGGTGATGAATTTCTGCAGAAAGCAACTGACAATACACTGTAATAAGATTCAAGCAATTTCAACCATGATACACGTTATGTTTCACTAAGTGCACATAAAACACTTAAAATACCTACTCTGCACCGTTTGCAAATGTCCACGACTGTCACGACACTACTCTGTATTACTATGCATTCATCCTTCACGGACTTTTAGAAACATCTGGAAAAAGACTAATAATTGGAAAGTGCAGGCCATGATGGATTGTCAGGTTTTAACTTGAACACAATTACTCCGGCTCACACTGAGGTAATTATACAGACGTGTCAAAGTCTCAATAAACAGCAGTAAAGACCCTCAATGCCACTGCTGTTTCTCAGCTGAGGCAAGTTTGCTACAGGAGTTAATACAGGCTTTGTACAACTTAGACTGAAATGCCTCAGTAGTTCTCATATTCAGGACACCGTTCTCTTAATGTCCGATAATGGGGCAGTAGGCATTTGCTTCTTTGCAACTTAGAAAACAACTGACCTGGAAAACCCCAGCTATCATGGTCCAGGGGCTCTATAAAAAACACCAATGTGATGGCTGAGGAGGAAGAATGTGTTAGATAATAAGGACTAATATAGGGGCCGAACTGCTGCAGCTCCACAACATTCAAACTGAATTAAAACAAGCCTTAGAGTCAGAGCCAAAACAGAAAATCCCACATTTGATATGCTGCAGACCGTCGGATCACAACATCAAAAATGTACAACTCAGCAGTAAGAGTCATTCTGGGGGAGAATCATGACATACATGGAAACATGGTCTCCATAGGGGCTGGTCTGCTGTCTATATGACCGATGATAGCTGCTGCTCTCCACTGATCCCACACAGCTTCAGCACTTTGTGGAACTTTGTGTGTGCTCAGCTGTTAAAACTTAGGACACCCCCTTTACGCCATTAGATTTGACTTTCTGAGTCAAGAAAAAAAAAAAAACACAGTGGGCATGTGCATTAAAATAATGTTTCCTTCATGACAAAGACCCACAGATGAAAAGCATAAGACCCAGACTTATTAAAACATGCACAAGTAGAACCAAGTGCAATGTTTGAATTGTTTGCAAATATTCATCTGTACACCTCCCCTGCAGGAAACACAAAGCACTGGGAGGGCAGTCACTGTGCCACTAAATATGAATGCAATGATCTGAGCTGAAATCACTCCCTAGAGCTTAGGTTTCTTCACTTACACTCAAAAACTGAAAAAAAAAATTTAATAAAAAAATGTAAAATACTATGATGACTTTCTTACCTGAGCACACATGGAGAATTCCTACTAGAAATACAAATCCAATAGAAGTTGGAGACATCATTCAACGTCTCTCTTATAAGAAAATGTCTTATTTATTCCAAATTATTCAAAGATCAATTCAGGCATCCGCTTCCTCATGTCAAACTGCAAAACAAGTTGACAGGATTTAGTCTGAAAATATATATAGTCCAGGTTTTGTTAGTCACACAAAAAAAAGCAAATATCACCACAGTCCAGTTTGGGAAGAGCTTGCTTTGCTTGCGCACAGCGATTTTAAAACAAAAATGTGGAGAAATGTGGAAAAAAACCCGGAGGATTTCTCAACACATGACTAGTTTCAGTAGTTGTGTTGAACTGAAATGTGAAGAGTTAGAGAGAAAATGTGACTTCAGAAGTGCCGGAGCTTTATCCTTTCTCTGAACGCATCCCGTTGCAGCCGTGCGTGTAGAAACCAGCCAAAGCGAGCTCATTGAAAATATTTACTTCCTTTGTGTGGTGCATAAAAAGTACTAAACAATAAATCCAAGGAAAAGTGGGTGAAATTAACGCGCCGGAGTCCACGCGTAAAGGCTCTATCCTTGCAGTCACATCATTTCAGTCCAGTTTTCAATCTGTCACTTGAGATCGGAAACTTTGCGCGTTCGTCCTGTCCTCCCTCATCCAGCAGATCCAGACAGAAGGTCAGTCCAACTTTTCCATCACTTTTTCTTGTGATTCTCCTCTGCTGCAGCTCGGATCACTCCCGGTGCGCGTCGCAGATCCCGAAGCTCATGCGTAAAAGGGGAAATCCGGATTCATATCCACTGCGTTTCATTCAAGGAAAAGCGGAATGCCTGTGCGCCTTTCTACCCCCTCCATAGACCTGACAATGTTTCCCAGAGAAGAAATTTAACCTCTTCCCGCCTGGATCCCACACAACAGCCTAGTATCACACCGCAGACTCACACACACGCACACGCGCACACACACACACTCACACACACTGACGCTTGCATTTTCTTCAACTATGTCCAACATTTCAAGGAACCATGCACAGCTATTCGGATCTGTTGTTTTTATTCCTTCTGCGGTTCCAGACTAAAAACACCCGTAATAGTACCCTCCAATGATATCCCTACAGGGGCTTAAAGTATACTTCTGGATCTCAAAGGTTATTATTTAATGGCTCTAACATATTTAAGGGTTTGCTTTGTCGGCTGTGGTTAAATAGTCCATTTATAATCTGATATTTGCTACTTTTGGCAGCCCATAAATTAAAATAATGTAACAGTCTTTATGAGGGATTAGTTTTTTTCTTTTTCTTTTTCGGTTTAAGAAAATGGGGGAAACATGACAGCTACTTTTAGACTTGTATGTATTTATTTAGTTACTTATTTGACTGCATTACCCAGCATACATTGCTTAAAAACAAACAGCTGACTTCTCCTCTTTGGATCCAGGGTGTATACAATGATATCTAAAATATGATTCTCTATATTAGTAGGGTTCAAATTTAGACAGACTACCTACGCAACACAAACATAAGACTCATATAAAATATATAAGCCTATATTTTTTTCTTTATGAACCCAGGCTGATATATAAGCATGCAATAAAAGTGTGCAACCTGCCTTTTCTTTGCACCTCTTAGATATTTATGTTAGATCTGGGATAAATTATTTATATTTATGTGAGTTTTCTGGCATCTAAATGGTCTAACATATAATTGAGGAAAAAAAACAAAAGAGCTGTTAAAAAAAAAGAAAGAAAAAGAAAGAAAGTGTTTTGGAGACTTTCGTACACCTCCAGCTGAGCCCACCTTCATCTGAAGGCTTGTCTAGTTCTCCATGCAGTGGATTTCTAACCTAACAGCGCCCTCCAGTGGTAGTAATACGAACCACTCACACAAGCTGGTGTCAACAGGAACTAAGTAAATAAAACCTGTGACACTGCAGATGTTTTGACCTGTTAAGGCAGAAACTAATACCATTAACTGGTACTAGAAAAACAGCTGCATTCTGTTTAACTGTATTACTCTTCTGCTTCAAAACAATCAGGAAACAACTGTACTTTGACACTTCCAGATATCAACAAGACTGCTATGAAAAAAAAAAAAAAAGAGAACAAGCCCAGAGGTGATGAAACTGTTACTGGTTTCAAAGATATTTCTCGATATTGTCATGTGAAGAAGCACCGTCAGGTGTTTTAGAAGAGGGAAACCTCTAAAGCATGTAGGATGGTGGATCTAAAGGACCAGGGCTGGTGACCTCTGTTTTAGGGAGTACACTGTTGACGGTAACGTTTAAAGATAAAGATAAGACATTTTGACTTCTTCTCATGAAATGATTGTGACATTGTGGTTTATTTTGGACAGATATATGTGAGTATGTGGCCGTTCCAGCTGGTCAAAGGTTATTACTGATGTGTACAAATAGGAATAAAAAGAGGAATGTGTCTGAAAACAAAAGTGTTCCAGCTTTATTATGCAAGTACAAAAACCAAAAGTAGTCAATGAATGTATAACCACTCCTACTAACATTTGTTCATCGATTCTCTCTAAGTGACCTGTGTCTGAAGTCCAAATGCTTCCACCTTTATGGGCCGTGGTGTAGTTGGATAGAATACATGAAAATGCAAAGGGCTATTCGTAGTGTTACGTGTCGGAGACAAGAACACAATAGTACATTTTATTCCACTACTCACAAGAAAGAACACTGCAAACTATTTAGTTCTTAAGATATAAAAAAACTTAGATTTAGAAATGTTAGATTATTTAACTTATTTTAAGAGTTAATTTCTTATTTTATGTGTTCATATATCTGTAGACATGCTTATTTCTGGATTTGACAATCTTTATTCAAAAAATCTTGTCAAATGAAATCATCTTGCTGCCTGGACAGATATTTCACATGTTTTGAGTACCTTTTCCTCAGATTTAGTGTTTTTATTTTGTTTTTAGACACCCTTTTTTGCAGTGAAATAAGTGTTAAGCTGAGGAGTATGACCCTGCGAGCAGCTGCCAGAATCCTTCTCCTGCTCTGATTTGGTTCTGTGGCATTACTTCCCATACCTCAGACTGAACAGACTGACCCGATCCGCTCTGTCTCGGTTGATCAGTGACAGTTCTGGGTGCATTGAAATGTTCCTGGAGATGCACAGCGGCTGAATAACTGATGCTCAGCCTCCAGCTCTGACCAGACTGAAGAGAGACCCATGGCCATGTTCCCCTCTGGTATCCATTTAGACGACGACGTGAAGATCATTTTTTTATCTTTTTAAGCAAATTATTAGACATCATAATATATTCTGCACTGAGCACAAAACCACTGAAGCAAAATGGACCCAAACTGTCAGTTTACAGATTTTCAACAGTAGACATGATCCATGATTTGAGTACATTTGGTCGAGGAGTGTTTTAACTGCAGAACACACACCAGACACAAACATAACCAACACAATCAAATAAGAATCTGTCTTTCACTTCACAACCTTTTGATTGTGTACTCATCCACTTCTGCATTGTATTATACTTTCACACACCATCGTAACTTGGCCTCATGTTTTTTTCTTTCAGAGATCTTTATCTATAAAATGGTCTCTCATTTAATGAATCCAGAAACTCAAATCTCACCAAAGTTCTCACTTAGAAAACTCAAATGTGAATAAGTCTGAGAGGGTTCACTGCCAGAGGAGGTGAACATTAAAACATGTAGAAATAACTGGTCAAAGAATAAAATATGGCAAAAAAAAAAAAATTATACATAGTCTCACACTTATCACAGTTCATTCTCTTCTCCATTTTTCTTTCATTTACTGCAAGTAATGATGACTAATCTCCATACAATGGAGGCTCGTTGTACACCCTCCCTTGTAACCTTGATCAATTCAGAAGAAGCAGTAAAAATAGTGTATTATCTAAGGCAACACAGTTCTTTTTAATATCAAAGCCACATTTGCACAAGTTTTTTCAACTGACAAGACACAAAAGGCTATAAAACCTGTCCATTCCTTACTCCCAAACATTCCATAGAGTTAAAACTTGAACACACAGTATCACACAGAACTAAAGAAGTCCTAAAACGACTGCTGTCAAAGATTCCTGAAGGTTCCTGTGGTTTACTTACGTTGTAAAATCTGGTCACATTTGTGTGGTTTGTTGTGAGAGTGTCTCAAAGTCTGATGGTTTTGGTGAAATCCAAGGTTATCAGTCATCCGTTTGCACCAGTGAGACTTTTGTAACCAGTTGAGACGATGGGCTTGTACAGCTTTACGGTCTCTAGGGACTCCGAGCATGACCAGCATGGCAAAAAACATCACCAGCAAACACACAAGCTGCATGTTGATGGCCGACGAAGAACCGGTCCACTTCAGGAGTTCAAGTAGGTAGCGTACAAACACACTTGTGCAGCTAGTTCAGTACTGGCAGACTGGTCACTTTTTACAAAATACTATCGTGGTAGTTTCATTATTCCAGAAAAATTCAATCCAAAGATCTTCTTGAAGGTTCTTATGTGACAATGTGCTCAGACTGCTGCACCAGGATTCCTTCATGCCGTAACCCTCGAGATCTGCCAAATACATACACCCCTGCAGGCTTGGCAAGCCTTGCAAATCCAGTGACAATGTTTCCCCCAGAGCATGATGGGATCTTAACGAGGGCAACTCTATACAAATTGTGCGTAGCAAAGTTCCCCTCTCCATCTCACCATTCCGTCGCTCAATAGACAGACTGTCCTCTTATCTCGCCCGGCCTTTATGTCTCATAATTCCCCTTTTAATATTCACAAGGAGTTTGTGGACGTTCGGTCTTTCCTTATGATGTTTCTATGCATGCAGCAGGACAGGGGATCCTGTAGGCGACACACTGAGATGCCTTTCAGATGTGCTGGACACCTCACAAAAACCTAGGCCCCCCTCAACATAAGGGTGACGGGGTGACCCACAGGAGGGGTGAGGAGAGGGAGCCCACATTCCCCTGTCGCCTGACTAAGACTATTTAATGGCTTTCATTCCGATCTCACAAGCACACCAAACAAGATGGCTTGAAACAAAACCTTCCCTATTTGAAAAGATGCTCCCTGTTGTGAGGCAAAGACAACACCCTTTCCCTAAAGACGGAAAACTGAGAAGAAATTTCCAACCATAAAAGAACTGATACGTTTCATTATTTGATACGTGGCGTGCTGAGATTTATGTGCTCAATATTGTACGATGCAAACAGAAACTTCAAAAGATGCAGCTCCAGTCACCTTGGATAGAACCTCCAACTACAGTTCATTTGCTCCCTCCATCCAGGCTTCCGTTGGGCTGTTGGCATACCGCACATGCCTCTTATTCACTACAGCCTTCTATCATTCTAGTCCTGTCCTTGAAGGGACCTCCTTTTACCTATCCATTGTGCAGCTTTTCTTTTTTATAAGACAGCAATTCTCATCTTTAGACTTTGCGAGTTGGCTGTGAACAGTGGAAGTCCAAGGTGTTTGGAAAAGATAAACACAAATAACATGAAATAAATCTACTGTTTAATTCAGCTCTTTCTAAACAGCCGGAGGGTATCTCTGTCACGCTTCAGTTTTTGAGATGTGAAGCATTTTACAGTTACACAAGCACCCCATCACAGATCAAAACGAGTATCTATTCTGACCGAGTGAACTGGTCAGGAGTTGAATATCCTCTGACAAGAAAGGGCAAAGCTAACAAGGCTCTTTTATGCTTATATTGTTGACAAAATGTGTGTGGAATAGATGTTGTGAAACTAGCCACAATTCTGGCTGTCAAATGGTCTCAATTTTCATAATTTAATGGCTTTGTCCTCTTCCCCTCACCAAACTCAATTGTGCAACAAAGGCAAAAAACAGCCTAAACATATGGAATTGTACTTTCGGTGAGGCGACTCCAAATCTCTTGAAACATGTGGAAACCTCTCATTTTTACAACTTCCTCTTGAATGTAACTGTTCCATGATTGACGTGGGGTCATTCGAGTGTGCAGGATATATCTGCAGGACGAATCACGCCAAGTACAGACTGCTTTGTCATGCAATGTTCTCATGAGGGGGAAACTCTAAATTTTCCTCTCGTTTGAGGATGTGATGATATTGAGGTGGGATGACAGATTGTTAGCTGGGGACAGACAAGTGAGGAGATGGTGGGATAAATATTTAGATGATAGAAAGGAGAGGTGACCTGTAGTCTATCATATCAATCTTGTCAAAAGAGGCAACAAATCTCTCAGTGGGTGATGCATGAGGGATGAAAGTCCTGGAACTTATTTTACTCAAATTTCTGCACTAAAAACGACTTTGAGGAATTGCATTTAAAATTTTTCTGCAACCTTTTTACACTCCTACTCTAATATAAACAAATATTTACAAATATACTTTTTATTCCACTACATTTGCCGGACTTTATCGATGAAAATGTGCTGTGATGATAATATAATAAGCATTTGAAATACAACACAAAGTTAAACATTACACCAGCGGTTTCCAACATTTTTGGCTTCTGACGCGATAGAAAAAGGAGAATGTAGACGGCTCACATTTCACACATCTATGAGTTGTAACAGTTCCACCAAATAGTGATGTTTCCCCCTAAACCTCTCACATGGTTTCATTTCAGGAAACGTTCATCCAATCCAATAATTCACCAAAAATCTAAGATGATAGTAATAGTCTAGAAACCAACAATGCATATTTGTATTAGAACTTTGTTTTTTGTGAGTTTGTGTGTTAAACTCTCAAATGTATCTTCGTGTGTGTAAACCTGAATACATATTAGTTCAAATAGATAAAAGTAGCAGTAAAAACACTGATGCTTTACTGTAAATAACTTCATAATGTATTTTCCAATAGTTAAACTAGTGCTTTTTATCTGCTAAGCGTGTTTTGCTGTAATAGTTCTGTACTTTCATTGAGTAGGATTTTTCATGCTTATAATGAAATACTTTGGAGCTTTTTGCCCAAGTTTCTTCTTCCAACCTCAACAAAACTGAGACGTAATTTACTTCACCATTTTCTTCCTACAACACTGTGAATGTCATAAGTTTAATATCTGTTTTGACAAATTTAGACAGATCATTATTATTAAGGACTGTCAACACGTTCAAAAATCACAGATAAGGTTCATCGATATGGGCTTATTTTAACGCACTTATGATCAATGTTTAGACATGTGGTACACATAGCCAGCAGCCAAAACGACTTTGTGCGTTTAATCCAAAGCACAGCTGGCCAGTTAAACAAACCCAACCATATTTAGTACATGACACACATCAGCAGAGCCTGAAAGTGAAGCAGTAAGTGCAGTCCTGTCATAGTTCTTGAAGTTTAAGACAGAAAGCTCTTGTCAGCCCATTTTACTCTGCTTGTCCACAGCAGACAATGGTCTGGCACTTCAGCGCTACATAAGAGCCCAAGAATGTATCAGTCTGGGCCTCGTCCCAGAATAAATACAGTTAACCCACTGAAATGAACCTGAGAGACAAGCCAAAAAGTCTTTTAAAAACTGGACAAGACAAAAAATGTCTCTTGTCACCATTATATTGAGGCTATGCCAGAGAGTAGAGAAAAGGACGAGGCAATTGTGCTCAAGATGCAAAAGAGAATTTAAGAAAACAGATTGAAGAGAGGGAGCATTCGGATTCTCACTATGGCCTCTCTGTTCAGCTTTTAGACATGAGAAATAAAGACCGGGGGTCCAGTGAAAGAAAATGACAGCAAACTAAACAAATATGTTTCTGTTCAAGGAATGCCCCCATGCGTGACGCTGCTGCAAGAAATGTGAGGGAAAGGGAGGGAGGGAGAGGGCGCAGACTCTGAGGGGAAAGAAAGAAAGAAAGAGGGAGTTTCATAGGATGCCGCGACAAGGTTTGGAGCACAAAGCAGGATGAGGCGATAAACAGGCTGTTGCTTTTCCGCTTGCCTGCTCCCGCTGAATCCCCCTTTCCCTGTGTCTTTTAATGGGCCTCACATTAGCATCTGTTTAGCGTCAGCCTCGACATGGCCTGTGGAAACTGATTAAAATAACCCCGCTATCGCATAACATCCTGGCACCAACATCAAAATACAGTCAGACGGTGGAATAGTCTCAGCAACAGACATTCAGGAAGTCAGCGTGAATGCTGAGCACTTCTGTTTAGGGGGAAAAGAGCATTACTAGTTGCTTCTGTTCAAACATCCACATGGAAAGATTAGGTTTTTTTATGTTGGTAATAAATGTTCAGCTATAAGATTACAGTATCCAGTTTGTGCATTTACTTGTGTTACTACACCAACACTTGAGCGCAATTAAACTTTATGGTTCCTTGACTGTCCTTAAAGCATATTTAATTTAACAGAGCTTGTTTTGTGACCGGAGTTTCACCCCTTCTCTGATAGAAATGCTTAATGGCAGAAACATGCATCATTGTGCTTTGTGCTTAATTGGTTTAATTTGCTTAGAGACAGTAGAACTTTAATGACTGACAGTGGGGCTCATGGTAACAGAGATTCCTTTGCTCTTATCGCTGCTGGATCGCACACAATCAACCTGAAACAGCAATTTACAGTAAGACAAGACAAAATCCTAATGCAGACCTTAATTAGAGCAACAATATGATTAGTATTTAAGTCAAAACATAAATACCAATTTTGTGCTAGATCTTGATTTGAACACTGTACACACATTTTATATGTATGAGAGCTATAGGTGTCAAAGAGCAGCTTCTTTTTTAGTTCGGAGTATTGACTGCTTCTACAAATACAGCAGCACCAGCGTTGACAACTGAAACGGCTCAATTAACGTTGAATAAAAGAAGTCTAGGTCCACATCCAGACCATTAAAGATATCTTCATGTGAGCCTTATCGACTCACTCTTTCAGGATGATCAAATATAGAGAAACTGCTGTGATGTGTGTTCTTAAATGGTTTTTTTGTGCACATTCAGGCAATCAATCCATCAATCAAAACACATTTTGTACTTACAGAATTCACCACATTATTAGAAAAGTCAACAGTGCCCAAATAACACACACTTATATTGACATTCTTCACTGAAGCGATCTGGTTTTCTTTACCTTCCTTTTATATAATGAAAGAAAAATCAATCAAAACCATAAAAACCTAAATTGCTCTTCCAACATTCGAGACAAACCTCAAAAAGTAAAACCAAACTGCCACTGTACTGGAAACTGATGGGGCATTAAAATATTTTTTTCTCAAACTTATTTCTCCCAGAAATGTTCCAGAAGTGCACTTACAATATCATTCTGTAGTAGTTGTGGTTTCAACGGGGCCTAAGAGCCAATGTCGGTGACTAATTTCTCTCTGAAGACTTTGAGCAAAGAAAAATGCAAAGACGCTGCACATGCTTAAAGCATTCCCCGACTTGCAAATAAAAAGCCTATTCTTTCTTTTTCTTTCCCTGGTGCGATCAGCTGCCAAAACAAACTGGCGCTGTGATGAATGTAATAAAATGTGATGGATGGGATATCTGGCACTAGTGACCTCACACCACGCGCCACAGTCCAGGGAGCAGGTGCTGCTCAGATTTACAGCAGCCCATATCAGGATCTTCCCTCTCCCTCACACAGACACTGGGCCATGTTAAAACCCAGACACACTGCTGCGTCTTCACAAACGGCTGTAATCTGAGGCGTGGTCAAAGCTCCAGTGCAACATGACTATGCATGAATCATATCAGCACTAATAAAACCAGCAATGATTTTACAGCCATCAGTCATGACTGTTATTAAAGTAATTTCTGTCATGTTGGGAGGAGCACACAGAGCTGTCAGTGAGGTGGAGAAGAACTCCCTTTGTGTTTGCTCGTAAATACAGCGAACTGATCTGTAGGCAAATGCAGCTCAGGAAATGAACACACATGTCCATGTTGTGCCGTATAAATAACAGAATTAGTGCTATGTTAGGAGAGCTGTAATTTATGAACACTTCGCATTGTGAGTCTAAAAGCAATGAACAATACATGCAACTGCAGTAATTTAACTTATATTTGTTTGATGTTAAACTATTTAGTTTTCTCATAAAAAAATAAGGAGCTGCATTAAAACTTACCCTCAGGCTAAAACTACTTAAGTTTCTAAATGGCTGAGTTAAGAGAAACTCATAAAAAAACCTGGTGATTCGGAGTTTATGACCTAAGAAGTTTGGTTTAAGAGCAAATTATAAAGACTGTAGAGTCTAAGAAAAATCAGAGTGCGAGCATATATGTAACCAGTAACATATTCAACAAGTGGTACCAGGCACAACAAACCCCACCCCTCACACAAAAGGTACTTATTTTGGCAGAACCAGCTGATGTCATCATATATATATATATATATATATATATGTGTGTGTGTGTGTGTGTGTGTGTGTGTGTGTGTGTGTGCTGATCAATTGCCTCTATACATGCACTATGTTTGAAGTAAATTGAAACAAAATTGATGTTTTTACAGATGTGAAATTTCACACATAAGTGAATGGGAGAAGAAAAAAGATTTTAAAAATTCATAAAGAAATGTTAACATTGACCTACTGTTACCAAAATGTAATGAGATTTATTCTGGGTCACTGGCAATCTATTACCCAAATTTGATATGAATTCCTCCAATAGTTTTGCTGCTACAGTGTTAAACAACAAAAGAAACAAACAAAAAAATGAACCAAAATCCAAACTTCATGCGCCATCCACACTAATACAGATACTTCACAAATTGGAAATATTTCTCTCCATGTGTGTCTCTTGTTCACATGTAAACAGCGTTTTATTTTGCAAAAATTGAGACTTTTAAAAATGGCCCTGAAACATCAAATCCACGTGTCCATATACATCGGTGTCTGACCTGCAGTAACCTGAGGTCAGTGTGGATACCTTCGACAGATGCACCGGAGCTGTGTTATTGACAAAACCACATGTAAAGAACACACAGCTAAGGCTTAACATAACTTAACATTTCTGACAGCGCACTTGGATAGATTTATTTAGATTCTTAAGACTTGTACGCTTCCTTTATGTCTTTTTTTTCCAGCTTGGATACATTGTGACTTCATCAGACTAAGAAAACCAAAGCAGTCACATCATATTATATGTGACTGGTCATCTAATTAGTAGTGGTCT
>JAPTYQ010000006.1:28934383-28954322 GCA_029814465.1 Ostorhinchus cyanosoma | reverse complement strand
TGTGACCCTCTACAAAAATAAAAGCTGAATAAATGGAAAATGAATGACAACCATCCATCACAGTCAGTTATTCGGTTCTGGACATGCTGGCATGTGACAGGAGGAACATGAGCTCCATGAATAGATACTAAACCTCTATGGGTAAAAGTGAGTCTTGGACTGAGGTCTACCTGGACTCAAGTACACTGGTAATTGTAAAAACAGAGAGAAAACAGAGATATGTAGCCAATAGGAACAAACTGAGGGAGAAGGCCTTGAAATTTAGAGGTAAGTCTCTTTACTTGGAGCTTTTTTGTCAAATAAGAAGCAAAAACACCAGAAAACCTGGACTTTAACAGTTAATGAGCTGTGTCACTGACCCATTCCTATTCACCACCTCCAATCCTTCCTACACGTTTCTACAAGTTCAATTTAAGACTTTTTAAGACCAATTAGAACCAAATTTAATGCCCATTTCACAACCACACTGGCAAAAATGTCTGACTTCTAGAATTTAGGAAAATACATTTATTTACTCCAATGCCTTGATTTCCACTGTTCCGACTCAGTCCTCGGAAAGGTGGGCTGCAAAGTTAGTAATAATTGGTTCCTAATTTCAATCTAAATTTTCGGGTGGAACCAAGTCGACCAGTTGTTACTTTCTTTGCAGCTTGGACATTTAGAGACACACTTAAACACAATCCAACCAACAAATGTATGGCATCATAACTTAAGACCTACCATGTCAAATGTAATACTTTTTAAAGACGTATTTAAGGTATTAAATGCAGATTTGTGTGTGGTTGAAGCAATGTCATTTTTTTCGGTTGAAGTATAAATTGACAAGATTGAGGTGTGGCGGGTTATGATAATAATCTGCTAGAAATTGTGGGCCCTTCATAAAATAAAGTATCTGTAAATGAGTCGTGGGTGGGGGTATGTATGCGGTGTAAGGCGTGGGGGTGCGTTCCATAAGTGCCATAACTACTGCAACTGGTGTGAAACCAAAACTGAAACTTAACTTTAGATGTCCGACTCCTGGCTTCTATGCCTCTTTTTTTACTCCGGAGCTTACACCAAAGTTTCACAACTTATAACCTACCCCCCCCCCCCCCCACGGCACCTCAGATAATAATAAAGACACCGCCTTTAATCTATCACTGCCTGTACAACTTTTTATCTTTTCACCATAGAAATGGAGGAATAAAACCCTGCCTCGTACTGTGCATTGACAGATACTTCCCATGCTTTCTATTTAATCATTACTCAACATTATCAACCTCACTAACTCCACAACTCTCACTTTGTTCTTACATCAGCCGTCAGTACATTCATCAATACAGCGAATGGTTTGTTCTCAGCATTCGGGGACAACTGCTTTGAGCACAGATAAAGTGCAATATTATTACAGTCTGGACCCCTCTATTCCGTCGCCAATCGTTGATAACGGTGTAGAAACCTTGACTCTCCCCCCTCTTTCCCCCTATCTTTATTTCCATAACCTGACAAATGGAGCAGCCTTCTGAAGTTGCCGTCCTTTGTGATCTGTGACAAACGCAATGGTAGCTGTCAGCAGAGAGGCAGGATATGAAAGCCGATGTGCTCTCTGAAGTCACGCTCTGGCTTTCATGTCGGGCAGAAGAACCTCAGACCTGTCTCTTTTGTGTGTGTCTGTCCTCCACACAGCAGCTAGAAAAGTGTAAATGCAACAGTTTTTTTTGCATGCTGCTCTAATCCACTGCCTTCACACAGTTCGGTATCATTTATTATGAATGTGAAGTTCGGCGCAAAGCTCTTTGATATCGGGAAACAATTAAGGGCTGGCTGAGAGTTGGTGTCTTGGGGGACTAATAAAAACACTTTTAATGTATTGCAAACTTCAGGTCAGCATGTGGTCCCTTATAAAATTCTCAGTAAACTGTATTAGTCCCAGCTGACTACCTTAGTGTGTCATTGCTTTCACTGGACTGTTTTTAAGTTTAATATTTTAGTTTTTAGGACCACAGAGTAAAAAAAAAAAAGACAGGGTAAAATATCAGACACTTTGATGTAAAGGTGTTTCAATGTGACATAGATACTCTGTCCAATAGGTTTAGGTGTAAGATGGGTATTGAGGGAAAGACGACAAGGACTCTGCACCCTTCTTCCACAATGCCATTATGTCAGAGTCTGATCAGATTAACAGTGAAACTTACTCATTAATCAATGAGGCTCTTTTCCCACAAAGGTCATTGATATCACATGGCACGGAGTCAAGAATAAACACAAGCAGGCACCTTCAAGATTCTTTACCATAACACGTGAAGGTGCTCTCTGTTTTCACCTGAGCTCAAACTGGCAGCTGTCAAGATTATCCCGCCGTTCCATCCAGAGAGTTACGCTCCCTGATAATGGAGTCTTTGGCAGGCGCCCACTTTGCTCTATCAGCAGCAGACTGAGGTATTAGGCCACATTAGTCTCATTTCCAATTCACTGACTGGGCCACATTGATTTTCTTCATTTTCATGCACGGATGGGATTAAATGGCCAGATTAAAGATGAAGTCCTGGCGCTGTCCAGTGAACAGATTTATCATTCTAAAGATGAACATAAAACGCAGTGAGGTAGAGATGACATGATTTTCCTTTTTAAAGCCTCATTCAGAGCCTTTGGAGAGCCCTTCAAGACATGCTAACCCAGAGTTTATGGGTAGCATTCCTTTACTAAATTAGACACACAGGATGAATATGTGGCTAGAGGTCAGTTGTGGACATTGACTGCTGTTCTCTCAGTTCATTGAATATTAACTGAATTAATGTTAGATGAGTAGATTTGTCTAAACTTAAGTTTTAACAAAGACTAAAATTACAGATTTCTCTTAATCTGGATATGGTTTGAAGTGTGTGAATTAAGTAAGTATGCAAGTTGGCAAAAAAATATAAGACAGGCCAAGTCACATTTAGATATTTCACTTCATATATGTTACATCTTACACTTTTAAAGTTGCCTTGGCATTATTGATAGAAGCTGCATCACTTCACTAATGTACAGCTCAGCACAAAAGCCTGAAGTCACTGGCGGTGTTGTTGTTCAGAAGGATTATAATGACATCTTATAATGTTTTGTTGTTTCTGAGTAACAACTTACAACTTACACTTACACTTCTGAACCCAGCATGACTTTTGCACAGAGCTGTGCTATTGTTGCTTATTTATTGTTAGTAAATTTCATGCAAAATAAAATCCACATTTGATGAGCTACTGCACACAGTAGTAAATCCTAATAGGGGTCTGGGTAGTTACTGAAGTCCTCCCTTTTCTGTACAAGACTTCCCGAGGCTGTGTGAGGTCCAGTAAATCACCTGGGGAACTTGGTCTCCTCACTGAAGCAAGACATTGAGAACACATTACCCTTCGCTCAGGGGTCCAGGGAAAGCAACACACATGCATCATCACTGATTTTCTCTAGACTCAATTGTTTTACGTGTGCATGAGTCGGTCCCAGAGGTGAAAACCCTATTTCCAGGTCTTCATTTCCCCGCAGAGCACTGTGGTCTGACGAGATACCAGCTATATCAATCAGTATGATGCATTTGGAGTGATGCAGTGGGATTCCCTATAGCCGTCTGGGACACAACACACAGATAATGTTTAACTACTGTAGACTGTATATAGCTGTGGCCGATCAAAAGAACCTCATACTGATCTACTGATACCTCTCATTCTATATGTTCCTGCTTCTATTTCCAAACTTCACATGGAAACATCATGGCACGAGGTATAGGTCAATTTCTGAATTTGAGAAGTGCATGCTGGGATGTCATTTTCATATCTCCTTTAAAAGAACAATTCTTTAATTTTACAATTTTTTCTCATATCCACTTATAACTGTGTATTACTCTAAGTCTTTATTAACAATAGACTTAATCCAGGTATTATCATTATTCCAATACCAAAATAATGATATATTATGGAAACAATGCTGTCTTTAATGTAGCATTGTTGCTCAAATAGTGAACTCTAGGAGCTGCGTTTTATCTTTTTGTATTCTACAGAACATTTCATGTCTAAGAGGAAAGACTGTGATTCACAGTGTGGATTGTGGTTGTATTTTGGTCAGATCACCTACCCCTAACTGTATGTCTACAATATACATATGAGAGTTTATGAGGGCACATCCCAAGCGCATTGCATCAATGAGATAAAAAAAAGTCTATGTAGTATATATACATAAATGAGTTTCGATACAAAGTGTAATATCTAACACAAGCGTTCTAATTGTATACAGTCGCGGAAAAAAATTATTAGACCATCCTTGTTTTCTTCAAAATCTTACTCATTTTAATACCTGGTACAACTAAAGGTACATTTGTTTGGACAAATATAGTGTCAACAACAAAGATAGTTCATATCAGTTTAATTTCAGAGGTGATTTCTATCCATTTTCCCAGATTTTCTTGATAATAACTAAAATCACTTTAGTTCTTACATCAATAGCTATGGCACTGTACTGACAAAAACAGTGCTTTTAGTCTATCCATGTTTTCTTTTCTGTCTGTTTTAGTCACATGACCCACACAGGAGCTAGGACTTGATTGCATAACTATTGTTTGTGATGACTTTTGATGGTCTAATCATTTTTTCTGCGACTGTATACAAGGATAACCATGTACCACCAATAATAAATACAAATGTGCACATCTTAAATCCTGCACCGTTTCAGCACAGGTCAAGTTTGTTATACTATGTTAAGCTAACTAGTCCTGGCTTTAGTCACTGAATGCAACAAATGAAACATAACAGTAGTTTTATGGAATCTGCAGCTTCAGTACCTGTGTAGCCCAAAGAGTTGTCATCCTCATGTTCAGTGGTGGGAGCTGCCGTTGCCCCTTCGCTGGTCGCATCCTGAGCAACTCCAGACTCTGTCAACAATAACAGCAAAGGGACTGAGTACCCCGATGCATTTTTCCCACCTTCCCCACCCATGGTCCAAACCTCCAACCCTGTGCATCCCTGACACGAGCAGAGACACAACATGGTGAGAAACGCCAGGCTCCGTCCTTGTAAACTTTGTCTCAACATCTTGGTAAGCATGCAAAAAAAAATAAAAAAATCTCCCTCTTCAACCGCTATGCATAATCCAGTCTGTACATCAGTGGGAACCAAAGTGATGAGTTTGTCATGTATCGATGTATCATTCAGTTTCTAGTTCTTGGGAGTCTGGGCTCAGCAGGAGGTTGTACTGTTATCCTCTGCTGTTCTGGAGTCTGTGTGTGGATGTAAGTAAAACAGAGCCATCTCTAGCCTATCACTAGCCATAAGTGGCTGCACCCCTTGGGAGCTCATGGGCAGGACAGCAGAGGGAGGCAGGGGGCACACTCAGCATGACTGACAATACCACTCTACATGCACACACACACTGTGCACTTGGTCCTGATGCAAATACAATGACGCACCATTAATTGCTAATCAGCTCCTTTTGATTCCGACTAGTCTTTTGCGGCTGTGTCTTCTTCAGAGTGACAGGTTGAGTGTGTGTGACAGGCGGTGCGAAGGCGGGACGGTGGGGGGAGGTACGAAAAAGAGAGGCCGAGAGGGCCAGGGTGTATCTGGCTCATGGGGACCGCAGGAGGCCAACTGTGCCCTTATGATGGCTCTGTGTGAAATAAATTAGACGCAGCCATGCCTATTCTCTTTGTGGGCCTGTGACAGGAGGTTAATTTGGGTAGGGGTAGTCAGGGAGGGGTGGAAAGAGGTATTAAAGACCAACTGACCCCTTCAGCTAACTGAGTGGCAGTCTGTCGGAAGTATCCGTTTCCTGAATGAGATCTGGCATCACTGCTGATAAATAGCAGCCTGGCAGACATAAGCACTCACTGGAGAGTGCTTTGGATCACCAGAGTGTGAGGAACAGGATGACCTGTCATTTCATCGGCTCCTCCCACCATTAGAGAATTGACAGGAAAAACCGAGGCCGACTTTTCAAACACAGTGACGGATCAAAATCGTATTTTTCAGTAGCACTGGAAACATTAATAACAGTTAACACAAAAAGGATACTCAAAATGTAGTGATCATGTCCTCCTTGCTACAATTGTAGTGTTGCAATTAATGTGACAGCAAAAAGGGCCTCATGCTGGGCCGAACCCATTATCTGCAACCTCTGTGTCTGTGTGTTTATCCAAACAGGAGTCTGACTGACAGCACTACAGCAGAGCAAAGCCTCTGAGTCACACCAAAATAACTATGTAGGTTACTCAGAAACATGCACAAGAATGAAGTGTGATGATATGCACAACACATAATATGAAAACATGCACGACATGAAAAAAACCAACAAAAAACACACAGACAGACAAAAAACAGACATCAAGCGGTCTCTGATGTACTGACATTTACAGCACAGCCCCAGTTGAAAAGAGTTTTATGTGTAGCGTTTTTAAAACACTTAAAGCACTCGCACCGAGCACCAACGCATCATCTGCCTCAGAAAAAAAATCATTTGACATTAATAGTCATTCCTGGCTTGAGGAAATAAAAGCATGCAAATCAGTGTGAAAACAACAAGCTTTTATATTTTGTGCCAAATCTGTCCGTGTAGTGTTCAGTCACTTAAACCTTACAAGCCTAATCAAATCTGAAGGGTTATATTTTCACATATTTAAACAGCACTGATGAACTGGACGTATAGACATTTAAAACTTCTATTTAAACTGTTCAAATATTACTTTGGAAATCCACTTTTCCAAACCTTTCAACCACATCTCATGGTTTTCATCTGTACGATACATGTAATATGTAGTCCATACAGTCCACCCTCAGACATGATGTTTTTACATGGTTGTTATGAGCATAATATCTATTTCTCAGTCTCTTTATTAAAATAAAACAACAAAATCAAGAGTAATAAAGTCACAAAAAGTAGAAACTACATGGTCTCTACGGGAAACAATTTAGTGTGATCTCAAACCTTAAGAAACACTGAACATGAACCGACTCGCAGGTTAGTTCATCTCATGTCGGCACAGAATAGTTCAAAAAAAGAAAGTCACGTTAAATACTTTTTAGGTGTTTTTTTTAATGAAATTCCTGTTTTTAATGCTGTGCTATACTTCAGTTGTACTTTGTTACAAAAAGTAAGAAACGCCTCATACTTTACAATATACCATTCTGCTGTTTCTACGACAACACAAAATACTGCATCAGGAACTTATGGAGATATAATGGTTGCTTTAAATGATGCTCTAACATTTATTCAGTAGAGTAACAATTACATTTTTATGGCAATATTTTCTTTTTTTTTTTTAACATTCATATGCTTTATTTTCTTCTACATCACACACGAGTGAAGCAGTGCTTTGTTTGCATTGTATGAAGCATCTCTTCACTGCATTTCATGAAAAATACAAAAACACATGGAAGTAAAACAAAGACTAGCATGCACGCCACTCAGTTTACTTCCTTAGATGTTTATATTGTGAGCCTTCTTTCAAAGGCAGTCGAAACATGGAAATATTCTTTGTTTATGCTAAGGATGTTCATGTTTTCTGCTAATAATGAATGTTTGTTAGGTTGTGTTTTGATATTTGAGACCATATTCACAACTGAAGCTTTATTTTTGCTTGCGTTTGAATCTATTGTCAAAACATATCTTCTATGTTATATATTAACTTTTTAGATTTGTGAGAAAAAGAATCAGACACGAGCACATTTTCTTTGTCGAGTATATAGTTCGAAATATAAGTGATTTCCATATGTTCATTTTATTGAAACTTTTTTATTTACTGAAATTACAAAAAAATATGTTCTAATGTTAAATACACACAATAGTTCTGCAGTTATGAAACCACTTACAGTATGTCAGATGTTGGTCACATGGTAATTATTGGTCGTCTCACATTAATATAGCACATCCTCTAGTGACATCATCTAGATCAGGGGTCACCGACCCTGATCCGAGAGCTACTTGTTTTCTTTTGGTTGTTGTGGAACTGTTTTTGTGTTTTGTCAGGAAAGGTGTGAGGTGGTCCAGAATAGATCCCATTACATTTTGGTGAATGTAGGTCAAAGGTCAAGGTCACCAAAAATGTGCTTTTGAAATGATTAGAGGAAGGGCAAAGCAGGTAAAACGTTTGCGAGGGGTGGGGTTTGTTGTGCCTGGGACCACCTGCTTTATTTATTTATTATTTGTTCTTGATACAATTATAGTTATTGGAATTGTTTTGCATTGTGTGCTCGCTGTTGAATTTTGGATTTCGTGTTGTTGTGTTGCGTGTATGTACGCCTTCTTTGTTGAGCGAGTTGTGGTGCTTTGTTTTTATGTTGTTAATGACACCGAGAAGAGTAGCTACTGGGGATCAAAACTAATACAACTACTAATATATAATAAAATAAAACAGTATTTCATGTGTTTTACAGCCACATTTCATATGTTGTGATCATGTGGACTTGATTCCTTGGGTGGTCCACCTCATAGCTCATTAACAGTTCGAGGATCTCAGGACCTCGATAATACTCAATGATGTCCCCGTTAGCGGCGACACTGCACCCGGCGTCAGCTCCCTTGTTGGCTAATTATTGGGGCACATGTGCAGATAACTGACTGCTTAACAAAAGGTATAAAGCCAGGCCTGCCCCTTCTCCGGCCCCTCCTCCTGGGTCCCAGTTTCAGTCCTGGCCCTTGAGGTCCTTTTAACACAAGAGCATGCCCTCTTTTTGTGGTAACAGCCCTGTCTTCATGGGCCAGTTCATGACACACCAGGCGTTTGGCGCTTTTTCCACTCCACAGTTATAAATGGTGTCTCCTGTAAATAGATTTGACTTCAAGTGTTTTTGCAAAACAGTTGCTAAGCGGACCTAAATCAGCATTTGAGCCGCGGCGCAACCTGACATGACAATAAACCTGACGTCTAACTTATTGCTCTTGTTTCGAGCTTGTTTAGTCTGACAAATACTAAGGAGTCCTAATAGATGTGAATGTAGAAGCTGGAGGGGTTGGCTGTTTTCTCATTGTTATCTTGTCATGTATTGGCAGCAGTGCTCCGGTCCTGGCAGCCCGTGGAAGTGATGGATGGCCTTAAAATGATGAGTGTGGGGAGTCCGACTCTGGGGCTTGTTAACAGAACTGACTGATTGTTTGCTACAGGACAAGTTCCTTCACACAGCCTGATCAGAGAAGCAGCATATTTCTGTAACATGACCTCGAGCCATTGCAGTGATTAAATTCTTGGAAAATGTTCTCCCTAACATCTGTTTACTTTTTGTCTGATGACACAAAGAAAAAAAAGAAAAAGAACAGTCAGTGAGAATGCAAATTCTGAGACAAAGCCAACAGGACTTGACCTCTTTGATGTGTCGCCTTCGTTCTCCACGTTGAACATTTTAATAGGGTCCAAGCTCCTGAATACAAAACCCAAAATGCTTGTCTGAGTATTTTTAGACCTGTATTCAGCAGTCTGTACCATTATTAAAGACACAAAAGGAGACAAAAAAGGCTTTTTCAGCTAAAGCCAGTCAGTGCACTTCATCTGTTTCCACGGCACCATTACACTCATTTACATTTTGATTACACATTCTTTGTTTTCTGTATAACTAATGGAGTTTTAATCAGGCCTCGAGATAATACAGTCACAGAGAGAAAGAAAAGAAGTCAAAGTGAGGAAGCCCTTTTTTTGTCCTTTTTGTCAGACGTATTTAGCTACTTAGCCTTGAAGATTCAGGTCTAGATTAAGACCAGACTGCATAAACAAGGGGACAGTACAGCTGGAAAAAAACAATCAAATAACTCGACTATGAATAGGCAGTCCTCGCTGTGTTTGTAAAATAAAGATGAGCAATGTTTACAGCCCTGGCACTGATAAAACCTTACTGTAAAAGGAAGGAAAGGCATCGCACACACACGACATAAACTGATTCAAACTTAACTCTAACTACAGTCTAATATATGGATGTCAGGGGCCACAGACGACACCAGTATGATCTCAAATGGGCCAGACCACTAAAAAAATAGAATAATAACCTTAAAATTATGTTGACTCCTAACTTTTCTCTATATTTTAGAGGGAGGTAATTTAAATGACATGATAAAAATGTTTACATCTACAAACTATCCTTTAAAAAGTTTGCGAGTAACATGAACAACATAAAATTTCTTAGGAAAATAAGTGCGATTTTAACAATATTATGCCTCAGCTTATCATTTACACATGAATCACAGATCACAGTGAGTCTACAAATGCACAAAACATTTAGTAACAGGCACAATGTTGTTAAAATTGCACTACTTTTAAGACATTTCATGAAGTTCATAACTGCTCAGGTTATTCACATATTTTGACAAAGCATAGTTTGTAAATGTGAACATTTTCTTTTAATTTAACTTTTTTTTTTACACTACGAGAAGAATTTGGATTAATCATTATTTATGGAATAGTATGATAATATTTTACTGGTCTGCCGCACTTGAGATTGAATTGAGCTGCATGTGGGCCCTGAACTACAACACTTTTAATGCCCTTTATTGTTAATATCTTCAGTGTAATTTTTGCATTTCACAAATTCATCCCACGGGTCCAATTGGACCCTTTGGTGGGCCAGTTTTGGTCTGCGGGCCATATGTTTGACACCCCCGGGGCTAAAGTCGAACTAAACTGCTGAGGCAGAAGCTTTTAAGTGTAGTAAGAGAACAACAGCTTTATAAGATTAAAAAGTCACAAATCACATGATTTCACCGCAGCTGTTACAGGAAGGTAGAGCTAACGCTCACACACATTTGGCATCAACATCGCAGCATGATGGCTCCAGTAAGTTCAGCCACCACGGCTACTTTCAAGTGCATTAATTTCAGATAAATGACAATATGCTTTTGACTTCAAGTAATTACTATTCTAGAGTTAACAACTATATTTAAAATCACATTCTGTTCCTGCGAGGGAAGAATAATGTGCTGTGATTTATTGAATGACCGTGCTCGTTTTGGTCCTTCCACCCAACACCACTTATATCCTGGCGGTAAAAAGCTTTTTCTAATTGATTCTGTGTATAGGATAATATACAGCAAAGAGGTCATTATTATGGAGCACCGGTGTCCATTAATCCACTTATTCCATAGCTCCATTTGTTAAAGAGGGGAACAATTCAACAAAAACCATTCATATAAAAGTGATCTGACTCATTTGAAAATGATTTTATTGGTTCCACATATAGTTGTAACTGCGTATGTCACAGCAACAGCTTCTTATTCACAGCCGAGGTATGTTATACAGAAAGAAACGACCACAGAAGGCCACATAGGACCAATCAGAATCGAGAAAGCAATTATGCCCTTTAATAAAACACAATATATAATAACCATTCATATTGAAAACTTACTTGGAAGCAATAAGAATGAATGTTGCTCAAATAAATGGGACTTTTTGAATGTTTGTCCATGTGTGACTGAAAGAACTGAATGAGGAAAGCTCACGAAAGCAAGATTTGATTATGTACCAGCCCTATTTTAACTCGACACACTGCTATTATGCTTTCAACAGATATTTAAAACTGTAGCCATCACAGCGACAGTGACAAACTGTCAATAATTAGACCTCGATTACTTCCCACGGGTGAACTGCAGCGAATAACACGATTTAACTAATGTTAACGTCAATAATGGATTTTGCAGATATGTTCCGCAGACTCTCTGATGTTCATAACAATGATGGTCTTGTTGCATGTTGCTCCAGTTGGAGAGAAAAAACCATTTAAAAAATCAGTGCAATGACAAACACACAGCCATTCTAATCAAACCTGGCAGTTCAGGAGTCAATGGATGCACACAGGTTCCTCTTGTTGACATTTGCGTTGGGTTTGCGTTTAGTGTTTCTCTCCCCAAACACGGTTTCGTTGGTTACAAAACCCACAGTAAACACACGCGCCTCAATCCTCAGAGTTGGAATGTTATTCATCTATGAATGCCTGATTGGCTGATTGTGGTTAAATAAAAGAACAAATGTCAGGGATGAAAAATGCGTCATTTTGTGCACTGATAGATTTGCTTGGAGGGCATAAGCAACAAACCGCAAAAAGCAAAACAGTGAGACAGTTCCAGGGCAAATAGTGCTGATTGGCTTGAAGGGTGCTAAATATTGCATGGTCACTCGAGTTAACTTCTGTGCAATCGCTCAGTGCCAGACAAGCTCAGAGTGAGTTAGCAGCTCCCACTGCTACTGTCGCTGCTGCTGTCAGGCCAGTTTTATCCCTGGTGAGCATGTTAAATCGCAGGAAGAAGGGCTTTTGTGAAAGGCTTTCCATGGATATCTCATTCCCACACCTTCACATTACGTAACACATTATTATACCAACGTGAAACTTTGCATTTGGCAACACTGATGTCAAATAAGTTCACTGAGCCTGTGAGGAGTCTGAACTTGCTCTGCCATCCCAGTGGGACTAAAGCAAGCATCCTCCAAGCTGCAAGAAGGCCATAGGTCCATTTCCACAAAGCTAAAGTATTTTTATTCTGTCCAGAGAGAGAGGGGTAGACAGATAAAGAACAAAACTGAGCCAGGGAGTCTCCTCTTAGGTAATAAAAATGAGGATTTTCAAGGATTTAAAGCAGCAGCCAAGGTGAACTGTTTCTAAATGCATCAGAGTGTTTCAGTATCCAGAGTTCATGGTCATGACTCATAAGCAGCTTGTCAGTATCCATCCCACTGCAGCAGACAGACTACTGACCTTTCATGACTTTTTGCAGAAAGTGAAAACTTGCTTCTTTAGAAAACTGTACCGGACTCCATGTGATTTCTCATATTCTAAGAGCTACTTGACTATCGGAATCTTCTTCTTACTACTGCACTGTTAATTGTCTTTCACTGGACCTTTATCTTATAATTTCACCCTTTTTAGTTACCCAATCACAAGCAGAAGAGGAGAGACAAAAAAAAAAAAAGAATTCATAAAAATAACCTTTTAAGCAGATAATATGTACCCAATTTCAAGGCTGTGGCACACTGATGACAAACTATAATGACGCTACTGTACCTTTTCCTACTTAATCAGGCACAGATGCTGCATACACACTTGCATGCACACACAGACACACAAACTCAAAGGCAAGGGAAACAGCCCTCAAACTGGATTCCCATATGCTTTTTATATAATCTTCGAGAAATTCCATCAATATGTTAATGTGAACAATTCTTTCCCAAACCTAGAGACCAAAAACCAAGCCTCTAATCTGTCATCCCTCCCAGCAGCGTTTTCTGGAACTGCTCCGCCGACAAAGTCTGACTTTCCAGGCACAGGGAAAAATATCACCAGAGCTTTTACACTTAAATAAGATATGTTCCACAGTAGTGGTAACTTTTCTCAACCAGAAAACCATAAACCACTTGACTTCTGACTATCGCTATTACTTGTTTATGTATGTAGATGTTTAAGTGCCCCGGGTAGATCGCAGGAACCTGAAAAATGTGCTTTAGTACATATTTGAATGATAGGAAATGCAGTAAAGATGTCAAGACTTGATGGGTGTTTATCAGCCCCAGTTCACCTGTGCCCTCAGTGCCTGACAAGAGCAGCTCGAGGCAATTTTTGCAATTTGTGAGCCAAGGGGATTTCTCTGCAACTTTTAATTAGGGATCCAGAGAGGGCAAAAAAGATCCACCGGTGATGTACAACCACTTCAGTCTTTGATGTGATGACACCCGTTTTTCAGCTCTTGCTAGGCACGTCTGCCATTCTCTTTCTTCTCACAAGCTGTGTTATGGTCAAAACAAATGAGCAAACACCAAATGCATCTTGGTTTGGCAATGTTTGCTCAATGGTTCCAATTAGGGCTTTATGCTGTAGTTTTCCTGAGGCTTGCAGCTGAGTGGTTGGAGGTCTCTGCACATGAAGCCTGTATTTTTCATCCAAGATTGTTGCATATTTAAATATACATCTGTCCTCGTGATGTGCGTGATGTGTGGCAACAAATTGAGCAATTTGATGAATCAGACTAGAAGCTATCTATGCATAATGAAGATATTAAAAATGCAAACATAAGACTTGATGTGCAAAGGCTTGTGGGATGCTGTTCACGAACTGCAACCTTTCCATTCAAGTTGCTTTTGTTCCATATTATTTCCTTCTCTCTTGTCCTTCATTTTGTCCTTGCAGGTAACCATCAAATAAAGAAAGAAGGAGAAAAAAACCCCAGAAGGTTGTGGAATTACATATATCTGCCAAAGACCTGCAGCTCAATGCCTTATCTTGCAGTGTCAGTAAAAATATACAAGCTCAGGTATTGTCTGTTTTTATGGATCTACACAAAATCTAATGAGTTCAACCTGCGCTCGTGTTCGAACCTTCCATCAAGTTCCATGAAAACTGGGTTAGTAGTTTTTCTGAATCCTGACAAATCCTGACAGATTGAAAATGTCATCTAAAGTATAGCATGACCTCTATGGTTGGAGGGTTTGAATGGATTAATTGCTAGAATAGCAAAAAAAACATTGCTTCATAAACAAATGTGACTTTTTTTTTTTAACCTAATAAGAACATTTCCCTGATCTCTTTAAAAGAACGTTATACAGGCCAATTAATTCTCTCTCTGCACATGGAAGCGTTTACATAGGCCCCACATTCAAAAATAATGAACTTTTAGATAACATTTCATATTAGCTGTAAAGGAACATCTTGCCCAGTGTTGACCTTTCGCTGTGGAGTTTCCATTTCTTCATGTCTATGTGGTTTCTCTGGCTTCCACCCACAGACATGCACTTTAACAGGTTAATTGACATCTCTAAATCAACCATGGGTGTGAATGGTTCAGCTGGTGAACTGGCAACAGTCTGACGCCTTTGTCTGTCAGTAGCTGGGGTAAGCCCCAGCCCCCCCGCAACCACTCAAGGACTAAGCGCTTCAACAAATGACTGAGTGAATATTATTGAAGCACTCAATTCTAAATATGTGCTATGTATATATATATGTTTACTCTGCTTCACCTACATGTGTTGGTTTTTCTGTCCTCAGGATTAAACAAAAGATACACCAATTTTCACAAGCAGCTTCATAAAAAGAGATGGATCTGTTTTTTCTTTTTTCCACCTTCGACATTGCAAGATAAGGCAAGCACTGTTTGTTTTTTGAGGAGTTTTAACAAAGGTATGAACTCTACTTCTACTGATAATATTACTCTTTCAGTTGCTGTGGAACTTCAGTGCAGATATGTTTCTACCCGGGTGCTACAGTACACGTCATACCGTAGTACCGCCGTACCGTTTGGTGTGCCCCTTGCGGTTCGATATGGGCTTGTGTAGCGGTACGGCTCATTTGTCATTTTCAAATGACATTTCCAGACGACTTGTGTTTATATTAGGGCTTTGCAAGATGACCGACTTATGGAATTCTACTGTTATTGGTTGGAGCCAGACACTCGTTTGACTTAAATGGAATTCGGATCCAGTTCCGAGGAAGGGCTAATTCATGCTCAGATATGAACAGAGTGCTCTGTCCGTCCCCTACATGTATCATGTACATAACTCTGTCTGTTTTCTGGGAGCTTGTGGATCCATACCCAGACGGAGAAGAGCAGAGCTTTTCAAAGAGAGACTGTGTGAGTTAGTGAAAAACTAACAACACATTTATGAGAACTACCCTCATCAATTTCAACATTAGTGCACGTTAGTAAAACCACCTCTGTTGTTAGCATGTTTGTTATTATTGACGTTCTTCTTCTTCTCTAAAACCTTTACTCTTTTTCATGGTACTTGGCCAGAATGGTAATAAAGAGTGACACCCTCTGGTGGATTGATTTAGAAACGTTCATTCCAATGTACAGAAAGCATGGAAGTATGACGGCAGTGACGCATCACGACGTTAGAAACGGATATGCCTATAGATGTAGTTTGTTTTAAAAGGGGACAATACAATTTCATCAAACACATGATTACACAAGGTTAAAAAAGCCAGAAATAGCCAGAAGGCTAGTTTTCATCTGTAGTCCCCTGAACATTAAAAAAGCAGTAAGATACATCTGCAGGAGATAAAAGCGAACATAAATGAGCTTTCATGCTCTCCATCAGCTCCCAGATACGTTTTGGCGCACAGCCGGGCTCCAGCTGGCCTCTGCATCAGAACCGTACCATACTGTGAACCGTGACTCAAGAACCGCAATACATATCTAACCGTGGATAAGCTGTGCCGCTGCATCCCTAGTTTCTACACAAGAGAACAGTGTAGTGTTTTTGAAGAATTCCACACATTCTTACCTCTAAGAGAACTTGAAACTGGCAACCAATATAAAACCAAATTGATGTTTGGACTTTAGCTCCTCTATAGTTGCTGTTTAGAAACATGCAGATAAGCTATTTTGCACACAGCAGCCTAATAATAACTTCAAGGTAATGCTTCTGTTCATTTTTTTTCTGTGATTGCCTGTGTCACAGTTCAGCCACCATCTGATCTGAAGTCAAGCAAATTGAACAAACAGCAGGTGCTATCTCCCTTTTCCAGCCTCTCTCCACACACACTCATTCCATCACGGATTGGTGCTTGTCAGGGACGAACATGTGTATGCTAATTTACTGGAGCGCAGTCTAACTATTCACAGTCCAATGAGAAAGTGCAGATAAACCAACTCACGCTCTCAATATGTCTAGTTCTGATTAGAGGAGATGGAAATGAGGCCCTGAGAAGATGTGTGGTGAGAACATTCTCTGCACTCCTTAAGAGAACACTAACAATCTGTGTCAACAGTGGGATCAATACTGGCAGCTTAGGTAGCAGAGGCCGAGCCAGGATCTCTGCGCTCTTTCCTAGATGTCCGTAAATCTGTAACGACATTGGTAAAGCCACAATGGGACAAAAATCTGCAGGCTAACATGACAAGCCTCACTGTTCTTCTGTTGTTCTAAGTTAAGGTAGTTTACAGCCGGGAGCATGGATGAAATATCAGCAAGCCTGTGGCATGGCTTTGATTTTGGTCCGCGAAACACCGGATAGGGACAGCCACATACTTCTTATGCGTGTCAAATAGTTCTGAACAATTTGCGATATCAGTTTTCTGCGAGAAAACCCATGGATCAGTAACTGAGTATCTTCTAGGTTCTGTAAACCAGCTGTGACCCTCTGGCATTCTCTGCAGTTGTGTTGTGTTAAAAGAAAGACAAACGACGTGTTAAAATGGACAGGGATAAAATTCATTAGCTTGTCAACTGAAAAAAAGGTTAAGGATGAAGGAAATGTAGTCTGCATCACCTGAGGCAGGTTAGGAGTCAGAATTCTTAAGGATGAGTCCTGGAACAAGATTTATAAGGTGAGAACTGGCTGCGTTCTTTGATGGCTAAGCTGTACATCTTCTATCCCCACAGAATCCAGAAAAGTAGCTGCAAAGCAGTCGAATTTAAATAGTTCTACAAAGTACGGAACATTTTAGAAAGAGATATCAATCCAGCCTCACATGAAAAGGTAAGAATAATTGACCTCATATATAACGCAACATCTTTCCGTGGTGTGTAATCCTTCCAACTGTCACCTCATTAAATCAAAGCTTGTTTCCACCTGATATCATGCCAGGGGGCGTTCAGATGATGACATAATTATAGGTTATAAAATAATTCATCAGGTTTCATTAGCTTTTGCCGTAACTCATTTCAGGATAGAAACTTGTCAGGGATAATACATGCAAGTCATTCACCAACTTTCACTCTATAGCTCTCAATTCATTATATTAACCTTCTTTATTATCAACAGCATCAATATAAGATGAATTGTCCTGCATCTTTGGAACAGACCATAGTGTTGGCACAGATTTTTGCAGCATACAGTCTGCAGAATGAAAGCTATGAAAGTGGATATATAGAAACTGATACCAGATGTGATAACCAAACCAGGCAAGTCATATGTGAATGATAATAACGGTATATGATGGGAATTTATGAAAGCAGTTTATGTCTGAGAATATTCAAATAAAAGCAGAGACTGTCTTATTTGTGGAGATATTTTCATCTTTCTTTCTAGCGGCGTCTACATGATTTTATGGGGGAAAATATCACGGAAACTAGGATTTACTTACAAACTGGAAGTATGAAACATTCTGCCCAAACTGTTAATATCTACCAAACCCTGCAAAGTGTTTTCAGGCAGGATGGTTTATGTTTACTACAAAGCACCGGTGTCACATGACACATAGGAGCACCACGGCACCTGAGGGCCAGAGGCTGTGAGAAGCAGATCGTAAATCCAGAAAAGCTGAGAAACGCAACAAAAGACAACTCCACACCTCCTGTCAAGACCTCCCTTATGTCTCCCATTCTCACACAAAATAAGCTAAATTTATTATCGGAAGGTGACCTTTAGGATTGCATGCTATGGGTCGGCGTGCTACAGTACAGGGTATTACATTACCATCTGTTAGTGTTAAGCTAAGACACAAAAGCATTATGTGAATTTTATTTGTAATTTTTTTTTAAAAATAAGTCCTTGAAAGTTAAGACTATAAAAAGTGGTCACACACAGTATAGTGCGACGGCATCATGCTTTACTGCAGTGAATCCACAGTGCTGTAAATCCTACAGAACATCAGCAACATTTTTGTTACACTCATGCATTTAAAGGGCTACGGAGAGGGAAATGAATGCTGTGGTGTGAGACATCTGGTGGTAATATGTCCAATAGTGCCTTCATGTGGTATGAGCCTATTTCTGTGCTCTTACACTTTATTCAACACCACCGCTGCATTCTCAGAGCTGTGTTGGCCTGTTTTTAGCATTAGAGAAAAGACAAGAAAACTGAGCACACACAGCAAAAAAAGAGTCAAAATAAATAGTAGATAAAGTAGGAGGCAAGAACTCAAACACACACCACCTGTAAAGCAATAATATTTAGAACAAGTCTGACATAAAAATCCTTAATTTCTTAATGGAAATACAAAGAGACTAAGTGCTATAACACAGACCTCATCTCATTCCAGATTTGCAACTAGCAAATTAAGAAGGTGAGTTCATGGGAGGTTTATGGTGTGAAGCCCCACTGCCAGTCTTCATTAGTGCTGATTAGTGCCACTGCCACAGCTGGCCTCGAACCGAGTCACAAGTCCTGGGTGATTCCCTATTGTTCCCCTATTCACACTGCACCCACAACTGAGCCGTTTATTGCTACACTGGCACCAAAGACTTCAGCGACGCTGTTAAAACCAGGCAATATCTCAGTATCTAATTTCCCAGCTCATCTGTGTTCATTAAGGCTTTGTCAACTGATGCAAAACACAAAACCAGATGACGTGTTTAAGAGAATATTATATGAAGTGTAATTTTCTTCAGTACCGTGTAAGACCGCCACATATGGTGGGAATAAGGCTCGGTTTTACATTAGGGGTGAAACCAACACTCAGCGTTGGATTCTCCGCCGCCAGTTGATGCTGACGTCAGAGGTTTTTCTGTCTGTGTTGTGGAAACAGATGTCTTGAATATTCCCATGCAGATGCAAAACACAAGCTCATAGTTAACCGGAGTTTGTGAGGAATGTATTTCCATGACGACTGCAGTGATGCTGGTAGACAGAGCGGGGGATTGTTGTTCGGAAATGATGTGTGCAAACGCTGTGTCAGCGACGGAGGGATGCTGATGCACAGGCCGTCTCAGTTCTCACTGCAGACGCCCGACGACTGACACAGCTGGATTAAGCTTACACTGATGTGGATCTGCCGCTGTGGCAGTCAGAGCAGAATTAAGAAAGTCATGATGATTTTCTTCAAGCCCAAACTCTGTATATTCATTGGTACCTTAAATACATCTTATATAAACTCTGGACTGCACAAAAGTTATGAAAACACATCCTGTAGCTTAAATGAATTATGAAACTACAGCATCTCATAACAGTCATGTGAAAAAAAATCCAATATATTAAAAGGAAAAAAACTTTAAGATAGACTTATTTTGTCATGTGAAGCTGATAAATAACTGTTTGGGAGTCCTAAAACCAAC
The DNA here is from genome assembly GCA_029814465.1 of Ostorhinchus cyanosoma. Classification (NCBI taxonomy): domain Eukaryota; kingdom Metazoa; phylum Chordata; class Actinopteri; order Kurtiformes; family Apogonidae; genus Ostorhinchus; species Ostorhinchus cyanosoma. The sequence continues at coordinate 28,934,419 of JAPTYQ010000006.1, read as the reverse complement.
TTTACTGTTTCTAAATGATGTCTACAAGAAAAAAGA
>JAPTYQ010000006.1:28900787-28913049 GCA_029814465.1 Ostorhinchus cyanosoma | reverse complement strand
CATTATGAAAGTGAAATATAGTCAGGTGTAAATATGCAGCAGCTACAGATCAGAACAGAACTATTTTAGCCTTTGTAGAGGGAGTTATTGGTCTGTTTGGGTGTGTGTATTTGTGTGTAGATGTGTGAAAATATGTGAAGTTGTGTGTAGTTGTGTGTAGATGTGTGAAAATGAGTGTAAATGTGTGTAGTTGTGTGTAGATGTGTGTAAATGTGTGTAGATGAATTTGTTGAAGTTTTCAGTGGAAGTAAACGTTAGAACTGTGGATTTAAAAGCAGGCAAACGGGGACAGAACAAGCAGCATTTCACTTTTATGTTCACCAGTATTTCTTATACGGCCCAAACTCCACTTCCCACTTTAAAAATCTCTACATTAACTCATAAAGGCCCAGGGCTGTTTTTGTGACAGTTCACAAATGATTTTTTTTTTCTTTTTAGTTAAGCTTTCTTTAGTGATGTATCACAATTTATTGCAACATTATCTTCTATATTTTGCTTTTTTTAAAAAAAAGAAAGAAAAGAAAACCAGGTATTTTCCTGTATTTAATTTACTGATTGTGTGGATGTTCATAAAAGTGCAGATTAAAGTTGAAGGTTATTATATCAAAACTGAGAAAACTGAAGAAAAAAATGACTTTTTCAGTAAAATATATCAGTAACTGAACATAAAGCCAGTGTGTCCATCCACTGTCACTGATCCAACTCCATGGGTTTTACTGGTGAATCGATGTTGTAGAAGATGACGGTGTTTCCGTGTTCAGTATCGAATCTGAACGTGACGACCATGAAAAGACGACAAACTGCATTTTACACCAATTATTAACATGTATCGATAGGATTAGTGGATCAACAGGCATTAAACAGTTAATATCAGCAGATGCTTTTGATCAACAGTGGATGTTTGGGTCTTTATGGGTTAAATATCCTGTGAGATTTGTTCCCATTCAACATATACAAATTCATCTGTATGTATAAACACCCTGCGCTCTAAATCCACATGCATGCATGGTGTATCCTTCATATTAAATTTTGTGTTGCACAGTGGGACATTTCACCGGAAAATGCATTTCACTGTTGCTGCGAGATACTGCTTACCTTAGGGAAAAAATATCTACAAGGCTGCTAAAAAAATAGTATACATGAAACATTTACTCCATAAAATCATATTGGAATTCTCCAATGCATAAAATGAAAACATTGAAGAACTATATAATTTTGTAAATCAAATTTTACAACCCGCTATGAAGCAGAGAATGGTGTGGAGGAGAGTGTAACTACATTTTATACCAGAAGGTGGCACTGTCTAACAGCAAAGCAGGGAAAGCTTAAAGCAGGCCATGTTTCCACTGCAGGTGCTGAACATGGAATATTCATCTGGTGGATCTATTTCATATGATGTGATATGACTAGATAGAAGTCTACACTCTTATTACTATTAATGTAATTTACACATTTTAAAACAGGATGCGCTGGTGAAAAGAACATGTAAGAAATCTATTAGGGTTTAAGCTACATTATTTAACATTTTTAATGGCTGCACAATGTAAATATACACATCCAGTGGTTCAGTGTAACTGAATAACACAAATTACTTTCTTTATTTGTGTTTTATTTATAAATTCCTATTGGTACATGTTGGTGCTTCTTATAGTTATTTTTTATTTAATTTGTTAAAAAAAAATCTGGAATATCTCAGTTCTGTAAAATACCAAAAGAGGGCAGTAGAGTCTCATGTTGTGAAAGCATCAGATCTCACATATCCAACTGCTCATCCTGTACTTTATTTAAGCACATCCTCCTCCTACTGTTTCAGTGGGATTAATTACAGTGTCCTTCAACAGCAAAAATGTTAATGATTGATCCTGCTTTGTTCCCAAATTGAGACCAAAATGGCTGCAGTGGGTACAGATTGTGAGTTAGAGCAAAGCCATAGAAATAAAGTGTACTGACATAATACGGCGAACACTTCTCTAAGTCTCCCTCCTGTTCCTTGCCCTTCTGACTCTCTCCTTTTTCTTATTCTGTTCATTGACAGACCAATAAGCCTTTAATCCCTTTAATGCAAACCTCCACCAGAATCACCTTTTAATTGCATAAAAGAAACAGTGAATGCGGAACCAGATCTCTTCTCTGGATAGATTTCTTTCAGCTGCAGACTGCGGATTAAGTTGGAAAAAATAAGCCTGCGAGTTATTTTAAAGAAAAAAAAAAGGATGAAAGTCCAGAAAAAAGCAGAGGATGTCACAGTAATTCCTGTGCAGCTAGGAGTAAGCCAACACATGAGGAGAGTAATCATATGGAGATGATGGTGGTGGCTCTGTGATTAATGGGCCCATTTTCTTTGCACAGCTTGGATACTGGGCCTACTTAGCCCCATTAGGAAAAAGCCTAAAGCAACCCTGTTTGTCTGCACGCCATTCATCAGCCACATATGAGCAACAGAAACATAACAATGCAATGCAATGTGTGGTGTAGATGTACAGAGACACGTTCCCATGGTTCTTTACGCCCTCTCTTGATCTGAATACCTGTGTTAGACGGTATCACAGGGACATGACTGTGATGATGTCCTGTTGTGCAAAATTGGAAGCGGGAACATGCCTCTGTATTTCCTTCCTTATTTGACGGACTAGAGGGAGTAAGAGCAGCAAACACTGGCCAGACAGCCACAGAGGCATGCCAGTTCCCCTTTTAGAGCAATATGCAAATCCACTGTTAAATTCCATTTTTCTAATCCCTTTAATCAGAAACAGGGGAATAAAGCCAGCTGGTAGGAACCCATGTTAAGATGTAATTAAGCATCTGATTGAATTTCAGTGCATACCAGAGTGTGTGTGCCAAAGTGAGAGTAGGAGATAGAGGAGGAGGGGTACAGGATAGAAAAAGGGGGAGGGATGGGCACTTGTATACCAGACTGCGCGTCGGGGTTGGTGGGGGGGACACATTGCCCGGCGATGGGGGACCTGAAGCTCGCGGCAGGCGCGGTATTTTCCAACACGGTCCACTGCATGAGTGAACAACGATCAGAGACACATTTTTATACATTATTGGGAACGCTCCCATGTCAATCATTTCCCTGCTGGCATTGAAATGGTTTTCCTCTGCTTGAATTTTAACATGAGGTCCCAGAAAGCAAACACTCCTTCTACAACTTGCCACTAACAGAAAATAAGTACCACAAAAAACCCAGTGTGGAGGTTGTTATAGCGCATTGTTTGGCTCTTAAGTGAATTCTGACACAGCCTTTTCTCTCTGCACTTTCATTCAACATAGGTTTGCTATCACTACACACTGCTGTTTTGATAGACTGCATGCACACACCCTGCAGCCCACCTGGGAACAGGCCAGACATGTAACCTAATCTATGTCTAGCTGACACAAGGGCGCATGTGCAAGAAAAGTGCAAACAGAAAAAAAAAAAAAAGGTCGGTAATGATATTCATTCACTCAAAATGTATTCACTCTCAGACAGAGACAATAAAGCCTGGTCTGGGGAGAGGGAAGAGCTGTCACACTAGTTTAGTTGGGCTTGAATATAGAAAAGATCCATTACTGGGGCCTTTCATCACCAAACGTTGCACGTTACCTGTGGGGCTCTGAAGCGGTGCAGGACCCGGTGAAGGGGGTTGGGCCACAAAGAAAAGAAAGGCACAACAAAGACAGGTGACAGAATTTGACAGGTCATCATGTGAATGCCCTCCCACAATCCTTTTCCAATCACCCTTCACCCTTGCTCTGTGCTAAGGCTGTCAGAGCCCAAAGCCCATCTGCTGAACAAGCTGCCTGGTGGGTTAAGTGACACCAGAATATACCATTATGACCTCCAAAGGATCACATTGACCTGAATACTCTTTTACTCACCCCTGGTTAACAATGTGATGCAATTTGTGGCATTATTTGCCATTATTTGCTATTACTGTCCTAATCATACAGTAGTATCCAGTACGGGTTGACTGTGTTGAATCCTGACTTTTCACATAATAATGTCATTCGTGCAACCATTGTCAGGAGTTTCATCTTAGAAGAGAACAAGGGACTCCTGAAAAGGGTTGCTTTTCTGTTGGTAGTTTAAAAAAATAAATAAATAAATAAACTTTATTGCATATGTTCACAGTTTTATAAAGTTCGCACATAGAGCACGGTGTATTGTTATTGCATTTAAAAAGCCTATTTTAATCTCCTGGAACATGCAGGCTCGCCTTGTCCTAAAGATGGTTCTCGCCATAAGCTCTAATTTAACTAACTTGAAAATCTTATGGGCCAAAGGTCAGTAAAATCCATCTAAAACTTCTTTTATTGGCTTTTAGTAGGACGGGGTTTCCTGTGTTTTGCAGAAACTGTTCAGTGGATCTTACAGCAGCACTTTACAGGGCAGTTTGAACATATCGGTTAATTTATTTACTGCTGGTCCTTTATTGACAAAAGAAGAGAGTGGAAAATCTGAAGCTGACAATAAAAAAGCTTTTCCTTTTCTTCTACTGCCATTACAGCAGGTGATTTAATGCCACGTTGTCACAACCATTTACTGTACATTTAAGCTGTAGAATAACTAACTATTGTCCAGCAGCCATAAAGTGCAGTGCAAGTGTTCAGTGTTTGTTTACAATTCATTGTTGGAGAAACACATTCCTTTTGAGGGAGACAAAAGGACAGAGGTAAGCAGTAGTTCAGAGAAAGGTGATGTATGATCAAATGTGAAAGCAGTATTGATTTTCCTCAATTGTGTTTGCTCCGTTTGCCACTATTAAATATGGATTCTGCGCAACTGCCATCTTGACTTTGTCTTGAAATTGACACTCTCTCTATAAAGGGCTATAGCTTTTTCAATAAAGGACTGTGTCAAGAGAGAGATTGGCCTGACACAGCCTGAGACTGCACGTTTGATTTGCTTTAGAGGCAGCACTTCAATGCCGTAGCAGCACTCAGGTTAAACCAAATCAAAACCAATGACAAAAACAGGACCTAAAGGTTGACTATACAGGCTTTTTTTTTTTTTCTTACTGAGGTTATTAATGCGATACATACAGATTCATATGTTTAATGACAAAAAGATTATACACGTGAAGGCCATGGTCACTGCTTCCCCTCCAAAGGCATGTTCCAAAAATAAACAGTAAGTGGAAGGGATTCATCTTTGTTAGGTGGTGTTATGGCACTGCTTGAGTTCCCCAGTGATGGCGACAATGTTCTGTTTCCCAGCAGCTCCTTATTTACTGTAGCTCAACTACTGGCCTTCAGGGTTATCAGGAAAAATCTAACTTAACTGTTAAAAAGAAGAGGAGCAGAAAGATGGATGAAGGTGACGGCTTACCGCTATATGATTTAGAAATATATTTACAGTAACAGCAAATACAAATGTAATGGATAAATGGAACACATCCTTTAGGTAAATAACAACCTCTGTCAAAACAATGCATTCCTTGTGTGTTTTAGAGCAAAATCCAATTATACAAAACAACAGAGTGAGCATTAACTTAGCACATTCGTTTTAAAACTCTACCCTAAGGTTAAAGCATCTTTGACTGATTCCTCTTAGCAGGATCTTCTCTGTGAATTGTAGCAGCGACCAGAGAACAATAGCTCTCTGCAGCATCCGTAATGGCCAAACAACCCATTCACTGCTGTTCCTGCCTTTGTGTAGAGATGAATAAATCTAAGCTGATGTCCATCTAATGTACTGTTAAAAGCCATTGCCTGTGACAAATTGCACATTACCCTGGGTGCCATGTCCTTGTGAGGCTCTTCTTGCATTTGTTTGATTAATTAAATAGTTGTTCTGACCGTTTTCAAGAACAGATGCGAAGGTAGAACGGTAGATCTGACATAAAACAGAAAACCAACAGGAAACTATAAACTGTGCTTCAAAATCTTACAGGAAAAGATACTAAAAGAATGAAGTGTTACAGCAATAGAAGCAGCAAGGGAGCAGCTTTGTTGTTTTGGAAATGGTTCGCTGCTACAATCCCCCCCCAGTTATTATGAATAGAACCCGCTGTTTGAGACTCTGTAAATAATTTAAATGGATAGTCTTTTATATACACAGCAACAGTTGTTTTATTGTACTTCTACTGCAAAAACAGTAAGCAATAGGTTACTATAATGTCTGAGATCCTCCCAGCAAGAAGAAATGTTGTATATCTATGGGACCAATAAATAAATGAGTTTAAAAAAAAAAAAATACTGAATACTGTCAATGCATAAAACTCATGGATTCAAGGTGAAAACAGAGATGAGTTAAAATATCATAAAATAGGTAAAAATCATTAAATACATCATAGAGTTTAAAAATGTATTAATTAACTGGGAAAATGATTAATCACTCTTTATTACTGGATCATTATAAAACAGTAACTAAATAACTGCAGTTAAAAAAAAAATCACACTTTCTCCAGGTTTTATGTTTATCAGTGTTTTGCCAACTTTTATTTGTGTGTCATCAGAGATCGTCCTTGCATGTTGGAATAATTCTGTTTTCAAACACTTTCCTCTTTTTATTCCTATTTATACATATCCGTAATGACCTTTGAACGGGAGCAATGACTACATACCCCGTCCCAGTTACACTTTATCAAGAATAAACCATAATGTTACAATTTCATGACAACAGGTACCATGTGGTGCCAGGACAACAAACCCCGCCCTTCTCACATATTGTAGCTTATTTTGGCATCAGTCCAGCTGATGTCATCATGTCTATGCATGTGCTGATGTCAGCATATCAATTGCCTCTATCTATGTGGCAAGTTTGAAGTAAACTGAAACAAAATTGATGTTTGTAGAGACGTTTGAAATTTTGCCCATTATAAGTAAATGAGAGAAGAAAACTGATTTTAAAAATTCATAAAAAATTTTGAACTTTGACCTACTTTTCCCCAAATGTAATCAGATTTATTCTGGGTCACTGGCAATTTATGAACCCAATTTGATATGAATTCAACCAACAGTTTTGCTGCTAGAGTGTTAAACAAATCGAATAAAAAACAATACCTCTTGCCTCCTGTCCGGGGGGCGAGGTAAAGATATTTTGTTCCAACTTTATGGACAATAGTTTCTGTATAAAGCAGCCAGTTCATGATAGTCAAGTACAGGTGTGCACTAAATGGCAGATGAGAGAAAAGGAAGCTCATTTTATGTCCTCTGAATTCACATTTACTGGCCGTAATTTTGCACGTTTACACTTGTGTATGCATTTTTTAATTCATCTGTACTGCTATGCAACTTGTACTTATATAAATTTGTTATTATCTCATTTGGTACAGACAGGAAACAAATGAACGCATTAATTTTCCCATATGTCAGACTAGGTGCACATTAAAGAACTCTGTTTAGTAACATTTATATACTGTTCATAAGCTCATGTACGGACTAGTATGTTTATCTTCAGTTGGGGGGGGGGTTCATCCGCTTAACACTACAGAAACTACAGATAAGCACTGACCCAATAAGCTGCTGAATTGAAAAGGATCCAGTCTTTTTTGTGTAGACTTACATATATAGATATAGACTGGATTATTCCTGAAATATGTGTGTTCACATGCACATCCACACACACCCTGTCCTGTGGCTCTTTACAGGTGTGTTTTCCCGACAAAGGCACTTTCATTACTCTGCGTCCCCTGACATTTCAGCACCATGGAGAGCTCCCGTATTAATCTGGAACTGAGTGTCTCCTGTTCCGTTCACGTTCCAAACCTAACGACAGTTTTATCATAACTTATTATTGCAGCGCCAACCCAGAGCTCAAATTATGTAAATGCCTCATGTTTGGTGCACAAAACATCTTCATGTTTTGCTCAACGGTCAGTCAAGCGGGAATCTAATTCTGCTCACCGACAGTCTAAATGAATCGGCTTGTTACGGTTTGAATAATGGCTTAAGCAGCAGGAGACGAGGTCGGCTGGCTGAAGGTTGAGAAGGAGAGACCCACTTAGTTAGGTGGCGCCTTATCAGATTGTACCCCCGCCTCATTCATTACCTTCCATCACTTCCCTCATTTGCAATAAGCAATATCATTACAGGATGATTTGCCTCAAACGTGAGGTTGAAGTAACATTTCAAGGCTGGAAGAACTGCTCCTAGATTTGTAATTTGGGCAGCAATATAGGCCTGTAATAAAGCTTCAGATTCAGAGTTACCCACACCACAGCCCTGCCCTCTTTGTTTTGACTCTCAATCTCTCTTATACGTACATCTCGACAGGCAGTAATGTAAAGAATAACGCAATGCCATATGTTTAATAGGATTTTCTCCAATGCACTAAAACTACATTTCTATCAAGTCTTTCCAGGGGTTCAAACTCTTTTGTTCTTTTCCCTCTGTCTGTCCGAGTGTCCGACTCTTCATTTGTTAGCTCACACTCTGTCTCTTTCTGTCTCGGTCTTTCTTTCTTTCTCCTAACAGGCCTATTTGCAGTCAGTGTCACTACACTCACACCGTCCTATTTATTTTGGTAGTTAACTGTGCAGCTTCACAAGCAGTGGGTCTGATTTACAATTACACCACCGTTTCCTTCCTATGAGACATGTCTTGCCTTCAGAAACCTCTACTTTTTTTAACAGTTTTAACTCACGTGTCTTATTATCTTTTATTGTTACTGTTTGTCTTTATTATTCTGTTTTATTTTAATTTTTAATGGTCTTGATTCACATTTCTTATTCATTTTTACTGGTCATTTGCAGGCCTTCATTGTGTTCATGCTTTTTTATCTTGCAGTACGCATATAGTTTCTGGGCTGCACAATGGAAATAAAATGTGCTTTATACATGAAGTGTTGCTTGTTCACTTGCTGTCTTGCTGTGTATCTACACTAAGAAATTATATGTTCAACACGTTCATCTCCAGGCATAAAACATTTATCCCGTCACTTATCCTTCCATCCATTGTGCTCTTGATGGTTGAAAGACTCAAAGTACTGGAGACTCACTCTAGTTTCAGCCCACTATGCACAGCTCTTCACACACAGAACAGTTAATTCAGTCTCATTGTGACAAGTTGCATTGACTTAGTCAAAGAGCATGAGAAAGTCACCTCTGTCACCATGTAGTTAACTATTTCTGGGCACGTCTTATGTCTTAATGGCATCCTGCACAATAATATTCCATCCTCTGTAATTAGATAAATGTTCCCTTACCGCCGTTTCAAAGCATGCTAGCGTAACTAAGTGTGTGAGTCCCAATAAATTACAGCTTGTGATCAAATTAAAAGGATCAGACATATTGTGAAACTAAGCCTCCTTTCCTATCATCTATCACTCACATGGTGTGAATTAAGTCCACCCAGGAAACAAAATAAATTGAGACAAGAATGCAAAGTGCAATATTGATATGCTTTTCTGGTTGACATTTACACATTATGCTTCATTTTCTGTGCGAAAATGTCACTTGAACAAATTTAAAGTTTCCAAATCCTTGGCTTTTGCTATTAAGTTGATGTTAGAACAGGTGTTTTGTGAATGAAGTTGGTCAAGACAGAACAAGTCAAAGAACTTAACACAATTATGTAACAATTGTTCAACCTACATTTTTCAGCATCTTCATTTGTAGGCACGTACAAAAATAGAAATTTGGAGTTTTATAGTTTGAAAATGCCCTTTTTTGGGGTTTTTTTAAATTTCAGTTGAGTTTCAATCAACGCTGGTTTTATTATTTTATCTGGAGCAATAGGCAAGTTTTAGATGAATTTAGTTCTTGAGTTTGGAACTGAAAATGGCAGAACGAAAGAACACATAATATCAAAAATGATTTACAAATTCATTATTTATCAAAGGTTTCATTTTATGCAAAGCCACTGTATTCTTGAACGCCATTAATAAAAGCAAAGCTGCATCGTTGTGTAGTTCTTCTCTATTTTTTAACTTTTACTCTCAGTTTTCAGTAACTGTAATAATCCTGTATTGGATTCGGGAAAAATGGAAGAAAAAAACCTTGTAAATGGATGAAAAGCAGCAGCAGGTAAGTGGTCATGATGAACCTAGTGTTTGCCACTGTGATAATAATCACAAACACAAACAGTCCCTCCCCCTCGCAGCCAGACTCCCCCACCCACTGCATCCCTTTGGCGGCCACAAGGTGTACGTGCAGTGGGGGTTGGGAATTTGATGAAGGTTGTCTTGTTGGTGAAACCGACAACACGTACTCAGATTGACAGAGAGAGAGAGAGAGAGAGAAAGAGAGAGAGACAGTCTAGTAGACAGAAAAAGCCCCACCTTTGCAGACTTGTCAGAGTTTGAGATGGATTGAAGTGCTTGTTGAGAGAGAATTTCTTTTGTCTACATGGTCACTGATTGCGAGACAGCCAACGATCAACGCAGTAGGTTGAAATGGGGGGGGGGGGTATGTGCCACTGGAGCTCACAAGCAACAAACTCCATCTCCACTGTCGGGCCCAAGTGATCCCAGATGGGTGGGAGGACAGACGACATTGAATAATGAGTGATGCAAAACCACTGGCTAAGCATCCTGGGGTAGTCTGTCATGATTTAGCCAGGTATTCGGCTTCGGAAACTGGGACAGAATAAAAAAAACACATGTGGAGTACGAGTCTGAGGCTGATTTCTTTTCACGTCTATAAGGGGTAAAGCACTAATATAGATTTCAACTTATGTTTAGGCTTTTTCAGTTCTCAAATGTAACATGTTACGTTTCTCTTCCTTGTTTTCCACTCAACCTGTTCACAAAGTAAACAAAGAAAGGCCTCTACCCTCTCCTGGCTCGCACACATACAGCCTCCTCTATCTTCCCTGAACTGGAGGCAACTTTATTGACTGTAGTCACGTCTGTATATTTAGGTAAGTGGAGTTGGAGTGCTTCTCCTTGGCTCTAGGTCAGAGGTTTTGTCCACCAGGGACTCCGGCTTCCACAGGCTTCTCAGCGCTCTAATGGGGCACCGAGGGAGAAGGGGTTTCAGCCGGGACTTTCTACCTCCTGTGGCAAGCTTAATTGGGTATAAGGATATGTAGCCCTCCCTGCGCCCTCCACCTTAGGGTAGACCATACGATATGTTTAAATAAAAGCTTGAGACGTGGCGTGCAGGTTAAAGCTCACTTTTCCTATGAGGCAAGGACAGACCCTGTGCCTTTGTATGCTAAAAATGTCTCAGGCATTACTCTCAGATGAACAGTTTTCAGTTTTTTCCAATGACCACAATGGTGCACTTAGGGCTCTGTTGGAATTACTCCTGTTTCAAGGGGAAACTAGCCCTTACATTGATGAATGGACTGGAATGTCACTGCTCTCCCACTTTCCTCAAGTCCTCTCTTTAAACAGATAAATCAAATCAAAAGCCATTGGATGTGTAGCAGCACTGGGGCATTGCCAGGGGTACTACCGAACATAAAACCTCCACACACACAGAAAAAACAATCCCAATAAAAAGGTGGATAAATCACTCGGAATCTGCAGGTCAATAGTATTGAACAATAAACATCTTTTTTACCATTCCTTCATCAGTGTTCTGAGAAGGGCTGGTGAAGGGGCTGTGGTGGGGGGTTGGTGCAGCATGGAGGGACGTGTTAATGTGTGTTAATACACTAAAAGCCACGGGGCCTTTTCCAGGTGATGGATTGTCCCTACTAAATTAGTGAGTGAGACAGCTCTAGTGCTGTACCACAGGTCAGAGGAGAGCTGTCAGTCACGCTATGGCAGGTAAAGATGGTGATATAAAAAGAGTTCAGGCGCATAAGAAAAACATGGCCAAAGAATAAGACAGAGACTCAGAGGTGCAGTTAAACTAAATTCAGGTCACACTCTGTGTCGGGAACTGCAAAAGTGGGGCTACAGACCCCTGGTGGACTCCGAGAGTTCTGCAGGTCAGGGTTATTACAGGTTTAAACTAAATAAAGACTGATACTTTCAATAGCTGAAAATGAAGCAGAATTTTCCTGCAACTGCTGCTTCATTTTAGTATTTGTATCGTTTCCACATATCTGAAAAATACTATTCTCATTTTAGTCAACAAAACAGTTTTTCTAACATGTTGTATGTTGACACTTACAGGGAATCAATGAACGGAATACTTGTAGGTAAACAGTTAAAGTGGAGCAGTGGTCTGAGGTGACAGAAGGGAAGCTGTTAACAGACATACCTATACGTTTTGGAGCTCTAGTCACAAAGATGACAGCAACAAAATGTACCCTCCTCATGCTATACATAATACACATTTATAGCACACCTAACCCTTTATATATATATATACAGCGGGGAAAATAAGTATTGAACACATCAACATTTCTCTCAAAAAACATATTTCTAATCAAGCTATTGACA
>JAPTYQ010000006.1:28887731-28900687 GCA_029814465.1 Ostorhinchus cyanosoma | reverse complement strand
TTTATAGCACACCTAACCCTACATATATATATATATATATATATATATATATCTTGAATATTTTAGATGTTCAAGTCAGTCAGTCAGTCTGTAAACCTCTGTAATCATGACCTCCAATCTACCACAGATGATGTGAAGACTAAATTGGAATGTCACTCCCATCTTCCATTTGCACTGATCAGCTGAAGCAGGCAAATCAAGCAGAGCAGTAAATGTGGTGTTAAATGAAAGGATTCACCATGAATTGTTAAGGTAACTCAATCAGTATAGAAATGATTCTGTGCCTTCTATATGGCTCTGAATGTATGGGTCTGATGTAGAAAAAGACAAAAATACACACCTGGGATTATACAAAACAAAGTTCAGTGATTACAGATTCTATTCAGAGAGTTCAGGCATGACTGCAGCCTAACTATAACAATACTGCATCATCAAAGAAATATATTACTGTCATGTAGAGACAGATGAGTAATCTATGGTTCAACTGTAATGTTAAACACAAGTAAATCTGGCTCCACAAAAAATATTATTGAAGAGATTAGATCAGATTAAAAAAAGAATAGATTTTAAAGGCAGAGCAGAAGGCAAACTTGAAAACTGCACATTTGCTCAAAAAACTTTTTAAGTTGCTTTGATAAATAAACGGATGGTCCATTCATCCCATTATCCATGCATTAGTTATTCATTCTGTTTCCAGACACGGGGAGCATTCCTCAGTGCTTGACCCAACATAACCACATGACTGATGGCAAATCAATACGAAGCGGCCTGGTTTTCATTGAACATATGGCAGGAGAGCAGAAACATCTGGGAATGTCAAGACATCTGAAAGCTTTGCTAGTTGAATACCTGCACACCAGATAATCAACAAATGCATGGAATAAAAGCAAATGTATATTCACTAGACGAAAAGCTGAACTGGGAAAAATGTCACAATCCCACATAAATATTCACAGTGGAGTTGAAGCTTATGAGAGCTTTACTTCAGACATCTGGAGCACAGATGTGTTGTCTGTGAGGGGCGGGTGTTAGACAGCACCTGTCAGATATACTGAGGACATGTCACACAGGAGTGATGCCAGTCCTGTCAGCTCCTCACACACATCCCGTCGCAAAGCGCTGTGTCAGCCACCTCAGTATTGATTGTCAGGCTTCTTTGGGGAATTTAGTTTGATCCGTCGTACGAGAGCAGCAGAAACAAATTGAATAGAGAAATCAGATGTATAAATAAGCAATGTTCTGCATGACGGCGCTTAGGAATGACACAGTGACACAGTCACCTTGACATAACCCTGAGCTCCACCCAGAGCAATCAGTACTGACCAACGCCGTAAAGCCCCTCCACACCGACAGCCGCTAATGACTATTGTGGGCTTTTAAATAGACGGAGTGCCGATGTCTTTCACCACTATCAGTTGCAGGCTTTTTCAAAATGGCAGGGAAACTTCTCCATCGATTTATATTGCTACTATAAAATTATAAGACAAGTGTTAAATCTGTCATTAAAGGGCTCATTAAAGTCTGTAATTGCTAGGCTGGATACATTTGGTGCTGTTAAAAAGTGAGTGTCCCGTCATTCATTATTCTTACTGTTCCAGACTACCATGTAAGCATAGCACCCCGGCATATGGTTTGATACTGAGTCTGGCTGACTTCTTGTCAGTGAGTATAAAATAAAGAGAGGGAGCATTCTTAAATGAACCTATTAAACACCAAAAAATAGTAAAATGAGAGACAGAAATTGTCTATCTACTATGTGCAAATCAAATTTCTTAGACAACTTCATATAAAGTCTGGTAAAGGCTCATACTGCCTTCCAAATACAACTGTGTAAGTAATTCATTTATCAGACGCAGGTAAATCCACCTGAACAGCCTATAAGACACATCACAGCACACCATGTGACGCTTCTGATGAAGGCTACAGGAAGTAGCTGAAACTAGTGAAGCAGGTAAACAACTGCCAGTGTCTGATAAATGAATTACCTACACAGAACTTTATATAACGCAGAAATACCACATTGATTTGTTCATCACACAGGTAGAACTGTGTGCACTGTAAATACGTTCAAATAGGTTCAGCTTAGAAAACAAAAAAAATACATTGCGGGTGTTATTCATTTCACTCTGCAGGTAAACCACACTTCATCATGGCTCATAAATAACTTTCATTTTCAGTTCTATAATTCATCGCTGTGGTGTGAGCAGCACAATACTCCAAGCAGCCAAGTTGACAAAAACAAGCCAATGGAAGATTGGAGGGTATTGTCTAAAATGAGAATTTGGGTTGCTCACAGCTCCAGTGCTTCTTGGGTTGTCTGTGTGTGAGTTGAGTGGTCTTATTCTGCAGTCGCTGCTGTACGCTGGGTCAGGAAACATGAGCTCAGCAGCTCGGCCTCTGCCTCAGACATGCACAGAACGGCCACGTCAGCACACTAAGAGGACACTTTCCTCCATACTTCACTTGTGAAGCTTGCATAAATGTTTAGTGTGCTTCACCGTGGCTGTATGGACGTTGAGCAACATCACATATAAGTTACAATCACAGGCTGTAAGAGAGACTCGGACGAAGCCTTGAATGATGTGCAATTAGTTTTCCCACAACTGGAAGTCTTCAGTTTGGTTTTTTGGCTGTTACCATCTTTGTGTTTTTGGAGCCAGAAGTCAAACTATCCAAGATAAAGATACTGCTAATATTTTGGAAATGCTATGTAAAGTTTTGGACTTTTATTTTGTGTATTGTTTGTTTTATCTTGTTGTACAGTGTCCTCGGGTGTCCTGAAAAGCACTTAAGAATAAAATTTATTATTATTACTATTATTCTTAGATCAGTGCTAACACATAGTGATTCTGATAGCAGTAATGCCAGCTCCATATTGCTAATGCATAAAAACTCTAATTAACAGCTAACTGACACAACATATAATGTAACAGCAAATTAATGCTGACATTAGCTTATTCAGAAAAGTCATGGTTATAGGCTGTATAATAATTAAATATAAAATTAAAAAAAAAAAAAAATTCATGAAATTTCTGGCATAGCAGTGTAATTTCTCAACAGTAACAACAACAGGTCTGTAGAAAAAAAACAAACCTTCCATTTAATCAATGGTCTGACAGTCTAACTTCAGCTGTCAAAGCCCCACACAGATGCATCAGAAACTTCAGCCCTAAAATCATGACGCAATAATTTACAAAAATGTACAAAAGCACCATCAGTTTTCTGGTTAGAACAGGGCTGTCAAACATATCCAATACAAAAAGGCCCCGCCAAAGGGTCCCATCTGGCCTGTGGGATAAATAAATAAATGCCAAAATTACGTCGAAGACATTAACAATCAAGGGTGTCAAAATTATTTTAGCTTCGGGTCCATATGCAGCCCAGTCTAGTCTCAAGTGGGTGAGAACAGTAAAACACTTTTATAATAACCTATTAATAATGACAACTTCAAATTTTTCTCTTCATACACAGGGTAACTCAAAGTGCTTTACAAAGGCATCACAGAAGAAAAGACATTACAAATCACACAAAAAGACAACCACAGAAGACATTAAAATAAAATCAGAAATAAAATGTGGTTTTTAAAATAGTAAAACCATATATTACAATTAACATTAAAATCAAAAAAGTGCATTCATAAGACAAGATTGAGCATAAGTCTTGGAATCAGGGCATCTCTTTCCAATCCCCCATCACTTTTACCCGGAAAACCTACAATTTTCTCCATTGAGTCAAACTCAAGCGAAAGATTTTACAAAAAGACCTTTAATGTATAGTAGTGATGTGAGATCGGAACTAAGAGAGCCACAGATAATACCAAATTGATAAAGCGCATAAAAAGAGGGAAGTTTTACAAGTCATGTCACAAGTCAAGTCAAATTACAAGTCATGGATGTTTCTGTATTTTTACATTATACAAAGAGCGTGTGCAAAAGGCAGGCTGCTTTCATTCTTTCACACAGTGACTGAAATATTGGCAGAAACTTGGTCGCTTCTGTGGTTGTAGTGAGTGTGTTCCAATCAGTCGCAGGTAAAGATGAGCCACAGTGCTTCGCTGGCCCACCTCCACTCAGCACACTCATCATCAAACAAAGCTTTGATCAAGTGATTAGATGAGTAGGTGTATGGGTGGAAGCCTGAAAAGGACAGACCACCTTTTTCCAGTGCGCTCACTTCCCCAGGCGTTCAGGACGGAGAGAGAAAAGGGTGAAGATGAGGCAACGCATACTTCGAATGACACTTCACTGACAGGAAGATTAATGACCCAACACACAAAGGTCTGCAGCGGCGCGGCCTTTTGATAAGACACCCTGGAACCCCTCCGCCGTCTGGCCACAATCCATATAAATCGAAGCCTGTAGATTCCAATGGCCAATTAATGCGCAGCTTTGGCAAATGATACTGTTACCAACCCCCACTCCTCATCCCCGCCAGCACTTCATTTAGATAATCTGATACTGAAACGCAGACAGAAAGAAAAATACCTGTCAGAGATTGTGAAGGACAGTTATCTATGGTAATGTGCCAGTTTTAGCACTGGCAAGTGACGCTGTGGAAGTATGGGTGTGTGTACTCTGTTGTGCAATTTATGAGCAGTGCACAGGTAAGTGGGCAGGTTGAAGGCCTCTTCACTACTGTTTTTCATATGGAAATGAGGAATAATGAAGTCAACACTGTCAACTTCACATCTCTCTGCATTGTCAGAGTGATAAAGGGCACTAGAGGTAATTAATTTCAGTCAAAATACTGAACACACAATGACAGGGAAATGATGTCAAAGACACTGAGGAGGGTTTATTGTGCTGTTGTCAAGTTTTATGTCCTCACAAATCTGTCAACACGCTCTTAACATGATTTCACAACAAGAGTTTTTAACCATCAATAACTGTCAATACTGTCTATTTTCACATTAACTTATGCAAATACAATAAAAAATTGGTGTATCAGAGCCATGTACAATATCTGATAGACCAGATCAGATACAACAAGCCCTGTGTTTGCTGACAACGTCAGTAAAAGTCTTTTATGCACCAACGCTGCATATGCATAAGCAATCTTTGCACCAACTGTGTAATCTCATGCATAAGTATTGTTATACATATCGTTATAGTGCACATCTCACTCATCATAAATCTCACTCACTGTGAAATTATACACATGTGCCGGTGCCTGTTTCCTCAGTTAGGCAAAGATGGATGCTGACACACCCCTATTTAACCATGTTTGGACATAAACCAGATCCATTCTGTCCTTGATCTGCTACAGCATTGTCCTCCAACAGCAGCTTTTGTGTTGTTACATACAACTTATGTGCATCAGTATATTGTGAACCACAATAACTACTAATTGTCAATGCATAAGTAATAAAAAATATGAGCTGATGTTTGTTATGATTCTCTGAATACTGTTTAACTGACTGAATATTTTTGCATTTAATCATATACTAAAGGCTTTGGTTAAGTAGGTTTTTACATGATATTGTATAAAAACCAAGCTTCCTATTCATGAGTCATTTGTAAAGCAGAAAAAAGTCTCTGACTGACAAAAGACAAAATAAAATCAAACCTGCAGTAAACAGCTTAAAGCTTTGTTTATACTCATGTGACTGAGTGTGGGTGAGAAATGGCCACTGACAGAAGTGGAAATAACAGTATGTTCACAGAGGAGGAATCTAACTACCAGTCAATATAACAATGACAACTCAAATTTCTCAAATAAAGGTACGGGAGCTCTACTCACAATTATATATATGCATATAAATGAATCAGATTGTACCAATGCATTGAAGGTGTTAGAAATTGTGCATTCTAGTTTCATCCCAAAACTGTATCCAGGGCTTTACTTTTACCATCGAGGTCTGTTTAAGACAGCAACAAAATGTACCCTCCTCATGCTATACATAATACACATTTATAGCACACCTAACCCTTATATATATATATATGTGTGTGTGTGTGTGTGTGTGTGTGTGTGTGTGTGTGTGTGTGTGTGTGTGTGTGTATATACACACATTTTGTCTTGATGTATTTTATATTTAGCCTTCACATTCAATAACTATGGTGCACATAAACACTAATGACAAGAAAACTGCATTTTAGGAAAAAGAAAAACAGCAAAACACCAGGACAAACATCTTAAAATGTGATAACCTTTATGAAAAACAGAACTATATCTGCACAGAATGAGTCCACGGGGTAAAACTGCTACACCGAACAAACCAGTCAGAAAGCCCTGACCAGCAGATATTGAATTAACATCCAGTGTATGAGAAAGTGTGACTAATACTAATGTTATATCAATAAAACAGGCATGAAGGGTATATCAGTTTATCGTTTTGATTAGTTGCTGCTCATGGGGCAGTGTAACCTTCAAGCGGTGCCTTGTGCAGTCAACTCTTCAGAGCTGATAAAACTGAACGCTGAGTACACAGCTGCACTTGTGCACCAAACCCTGAAGGTGTGACAGACACAGGCAATAAAACTCAGCAAAGAACGGCAAGACACGGGAGAGGCTGCTCGCTCACTCTCTCTCTCTCACTCTCTCTCTCTCTATTTTCACACACACACTTACGTTGAGAGACATGACATTAATATGAGACATGGAGAGAAAAAAAGACAAAGACAGTGGGGGAAGTGTGCCATATGGATCTAATAGGAGGGAGGGACAAAATGGGAACTGAGCAGAAAAACTGACACTTGACATAAGTCACCTGAATGCTTTCGGGGTTCTAACAGCACAAGCACCATCATCATCATCATCACCATCACCATCAGGCTGTCAATACAAACAAATGTGTTGAATGTGGTGTGTATGAGCAGGTGTGTTGAGAGGGTGTATATATTTGATTTCCTTTGTTTGCCTGACTACATGAAAGCCCCCTTTTTTTGACCGTCGTGGCCCAGCTGTGTGTGTTTAACCCCCCACACTTGGCCCTGCCTGAGGTCTCCTAATCCAGGCGATCACATGACAGAGGCCAGTGTCCTCTCAGCATCCTTGAGCGCTTGTGATGGGCACCCAGCCAGTGACTGATCACCCACTCGTTCTTTCTCGTCAGCACTTTCGCTCATCCAGCTCGTCATCGATGCTCCGCGGTAATAAAACCAATGTCATTCTGCTCCTTGTGAAGTTCACGTGCGGAGATAAGGGGAGAAAGTCTGCCACCGGCTTTGTGTTCAAAATTAATTTCCCTCCGTCTTTGTGTACACCTTTTCCTGGATGGCATTTAAGTGCGGAGCTAATCTCGTGTTTTGCTGCCTGACTCCAGTTGCTGCTTTAAACTCATTCTTCGTTTGACTTTTATTGTCAAGCGTGCGTGTCTGTGTATTTCTTGATCAGGTGAAGTTGTTGGGAGCAACAGGAGCCCCTCTTTGGTTAATTAAAGCAGCATGAGTCAGCTGTAAACATTAGGAAAATGGGGCTGTATATCAAGCTTATTACCTGGACATTCTCATCGGTGCAGGGACTCTTACAGCTCATCAAAAAGAGGTGTTACTGCAGCTAAGAGCACCTGGTCTGACTCTGCAACACCATCCAGGAGAGGCAAGTGTGATGTTGTGATGTCCATATGAGCATTTAAGGAGCAATGATAGTCCTACAGGTCAAACACTGAAGGAAATGGAATAAAAGTGTTGGCAGCGAATGGTCATAAATCAAGCTGGAGCAGAGACAGGCCTATTTTCTTTTTTAATCTCTCTGCTTACTTACTACTATGTCAAAACAGGAAAATTCCTCAAGTCTAGACAGTAATTCTATCTAGCAATGTCCCCTAACATTTCTTATCCAAATCACAACGTGCACTAGACAGCAGTATGTTGTAACTGGGAAAAGAATGGTGCCGGGAAAGATTATGAGGGTGCAGGTGGGACAACAACATTAAGAGGAGATAAGGGGAAACTCATAAAATAGCAGCGTTTCATTTCCTAAAAACCCAATAGATGCCAGTGCTGGCGGACGGACTACTATCAGTCAGTCTGTAGAATCTTGGTTATCGTTTCTGTGAATGGAAAAGTAGTCCGCGTCCACATAGGCACCTGCGGCTGGAATGCTGATACTACAATGCAAAGTTTTTGTGTCAAATTTAAAGCTAAATGTAAAATGTAACACATATAACAAAAATATCTATTATATATCCTGTTGAATTGTGTACTTGTACAACTGTAATTTCTTTCAATGGCGAATGGCTTCTTTCATTTGGCTGCTACATCCATTTTAAGGGGAAACATGCAGATAAAAAAACCGATAAAATGTCAATAATACACTATAACAGTGATATAGCACTATTTCACCTACAATGCATTTTTTTTATTATTTCAACACATGACATCGAGTAATCCAGTAGAGAGGAGCTCATTTATTATTAACTACATATTTCAAGGTTAAACTACATCACTACGATGTGCAAAAGGTGGCTTGTGTAAAATCATTTGTACAGTAACATAGTGTTACCAGCCAATTAACCATAAGGAAAGTCGACTCATCCGGTGTTACATTAGCATTTAACATGACTTTAGGTGCTGAAATGACATAATATGGATAAAAGTTTACCTCAGTTAAAACCGTTATTTCTGCCTGAGTCATGGAGTGGCATACATTTCTGTGTTAAAACAAAAACTCTGCCATATGTAGCTGAATTCATTAGATATTTGTCCCCCTCCCAAAAAACCCCAACAAAAAACATTGGAAAAGTTAGGGACCTGCATCCTATTCCTTATGTTAAAGCTTCTGCTTGACTAAATTGATAGTCTCTCCATGTACCTGGCCTTCTGCTTTGGAGGCACAATACACATTAATATTTCATATCACAAACACTGATACACACATAAATACACACAGATATAAAACAACTCAGCACTGGGAACTCTCTACAGCACTGCATACTGCCTGACTACCTCCTCTGTGTTTTGCAGTGGAATCACACACAGACAGACATACAGACAGACAGAGGAACCACGCTGGATGAGTCTTGAGCCCGAAATCGACCTATCGTGTCCAATTGGGTGAATTTCTCAAATTTCAACTGTACTGTTGCATGATGAAATCCTTCACATCCTGAATGCAGACTTCCTAATGCATTGTTTATTGGTGCATTTTCTTATTCAAGTTCAAATCAGGCCTAAAACACATATTTCTGTGTGACTCCAAGTACTTGTATAGTTGTCATGGCAAACGAGCATGTGCTTGATTTTCTAACTGGTGGTTCTTCCACTCTCATTTCATTGCTACTTTAACTCAGTGGGATATGTGTTGTTCTGTTGAGTCTCTTGATATCCATTTTTATCACAAATGTTCAAAAGCAGGTGTTTTTCCTTCAGACCAGTAATCAAGGGGGGGTTTTTTATTTGTTTTTTTTACACCTTTGTCGGGCATGAATGTCAGCCCTATAAACTGTTGGTCAGTTAGTTTGTTTATAAAATGCATAACTGACCATGCATACACAAAATGCATAGCTGGGTGGTAAACTGAAAAAAAAATGCCAGTTGAGATACATATTCTTAATGTATCCATCAAATGCTCCTAAAACCTGAGTAATATCACTATATCCCACATGTCTTAACTGAAAAGTTTACTGTGTCAACAAAGCTTTCAACCAATGAGGCAAAAATACTGAATTAAAACAATGAGTAATTAATTTTTCAGCTGTAGCATTACTGGGGAATTTATTTTTTTTTAAAAAAGAGCAGTAAAATATCAGTGCATTAAAATGAGATTATGCACATATTGGAGCATTTAAAAGCTTCTGATACCATTACACTGTGCAACGAACCTCAAATTCATCATCTCCAACAAGCCTCAAAGAACTGGTTATGGAATGATCTTTACATATTAAAATAACTCTAACAAAAGATGATTAATGATTACCCCAGATGTTCCCTTGATACCGTTCCCAGTGTCTATCTTCACTATAGATGGACATTTGGAAGGAGAAAATAAAAACTGTCAATCAGTATTGTACTGTTTACTTCAGAAAAAAGGTAGAAAAATAGACGCCTCCCTTCCCTTCTCATCTTCTTCATTGATTGTCCACATGTCTGAGCCTCAGTGTCTCATGAGCAGAAGCCAAAGAGATGGAGACAAAAGGTGGTTTGGGTATTAATTCAGAGCTCACGTCTTCTTTCAGTATCCTTTCACATGCAAAACGCCAGGCTGCGTATTGGGCAGAAGGGGACGTTGACAATTACAGCCTCGCATTGAGCCACCGGTGGAGACTCACTCTTCAGACTGATTGACAAATGAAAGAGCTGAAATAGCTTCCATTTAAAATGGGCACTTGCCAGAATAGGGGGATCATCTCCAATATCTTGTCTCAAATGGGAACAGGAAAAGATGAGCGTGCATGGGAAATTAAGCTCACGATTCAGAACTTTACAAAGGCCATTTAAGCTACATGAACAGAATGCCCGGTGGTATTGCAGAGGCTTTAAAGCTTAAATTCAATGAAACATCAAGATAGAGCAGAGACTTTCTGGGGGGATTTGCATCCAACTGTTCTTTCACTGCAATCTAAAAACTTTTCACACAGCACTAACTAATTAACTCTGCTGTGCAGCACATACACAGATGCTAACACATGCACATAAACATACACTGATTAACCAAAATTGCCGTGTTCATAAAACGAGAATCAACAAATGTGTCTGGAAATCTCTATGTGGTTTCTGGGTGAGCAAACAGATATATACATCATCCTGCCAAGCACGTAGACACATAGATTTCCAATCATGGATGTTGCTCAATTTGTCTGCCAGTCCCTCAGTGTACCCAATCTACACAGCGGAGTACAGAATCCAAAATCAGTTTGTAGAGACGGATGCCTGTTGAGCACCTCATCACAAGTGAAACCAGACTAACACGGCTCTATACGTGTGAAAAGTGACAATGTTTTGTCTCTAAACTAAAGGACTCACACTTCTTAAAAGAAAAAAAAATCAAATATCAATAGATTAAAAGTCACTTGCTGTACTAGATAAACAGTGATGTTTTGGTTACATAAAAAAAAAGTGTTTTCTTTTTCATTTTATAGCTCGGTGAAGTCTCACATCCTCTGGTGCACCCCATGGGATATAACGTAGGAAAAAATAGGAATGGTGCTCAATAGTGATAAATAATAGTTGTTTTTATTCCTTTTTATTCCAGCTCAGTGGAATGTATCTGTCATCTCATGTGATAGTTGTCATTAACACAGAACCAGCTGTTACCTTCAGCATATTTCACCTTGTTCGAGAGTTCCAGTTCTACGAGAGGAAAGTGACAAAGTATTAGATGATGCTAAAATCACTAAAGTCTGGTCATGTTGAAGCTGCACAGACATATTCAGTGACAGTGAATGTGAGGATCGACAGTCGTAATGACATCACCTCTGTGACTTTCAGGTCTGTAGTCTTTATATGTATATATTTTGATATATTTTGAGTCTGATGGCTTTGCTACAACCTGTGACTTTCTTGACTTGTAAAATGATTTTTAATTTAACAAATAAATGTGTAAATGATGCATGATTCAAATGTCATCAAAAAAAGAACCATCACCAAGAACCTCACCATCGACTTACCAACAAGTTTCTGCAAGACTCAACAGGGAGGACTGGGGCTTCACCACTGGTATTATATAGCAAATAAGAATAAGAAAAGTATTCGCCACACAAAACAGCACAACCTTTTGGGGGTGGGTATGGTTTGAGAATTATAGGAATGCAAAAGTGTAATAATTTTACTTTGAAAATAATGCTTGAACCAATAGTAGCCAAGAAAAATTATATTTTTATAGGCAAAAAGGAAACTATACCACGCATGCTTTTAGTGGTTAAATATTAGAAAATGGTATTGTAAAATAATAGACTATCATCACAGACATATATAAAGGAATATTGTTGAGTTTGAGTTTAGTATGTAACTATTGTATGTGCTGCTGGAAAGAACAAGAA
Organism: Ostorhinchus cyanosoma; assembly: GCA_029814465.1. Lineage (NCBI taxonomy): Eukaryota > Metazoa > Chordata > Actinopteri > Kurtiformes > Apogonidae > Ostorhinchus > Ostorhinchus cyanosoma. The sequence goes on along the minus strand of JAPTYQ010000006.1, from coordinate 28,888,767 downwards.
AGGGATGACAGATAGAGGCAAATGTATCTATAAAAGGAAAGTAAGAAAAATCCTTCAGTTTCCAAAATCCTTCCTGGTCATTGGAGACCCAATTTCTGAGTTTACAAGATACACTTGAATGCTTCTGTTTGTCTGTGTCTGAAACTTGGACAGTTACTTGTCTTGTTTGTCTACTCAGATAGTACCGAGACCAGGAAAAGCACAGGAAATGACAACAAAAGATGCACAAAAACATAAATATGCTACACACATATCACATAGCCCATCAAAAATAAACACGGAACCAAACTCCAATACATGTCCGACCTTTACACACAGTTACCATCAAATGTAGCCTTCTTAGACATTAGAGAATCTTGACTTTGCAGATGTGCTACTGATGTTAGGTACCAATAGTTTCTACTTTAATATCCGAACCTGTTGAGAATGCAGACTCCCTTTAACAGGGGCTTAAGTACATCTGCACAACCCAAAACTCTCAAGAACTACAATCACCCACAAGTTATCAACCTCAAATCTCTCTGGTCTTACATCACTGGCCTTCCAAAACGACACGGGCACTAGCATGAGCAACAACAAGAAGACAATCTAGCCTCACTACCACGACAAAGCTCCTTCTGTTCAACACTATGATCAGTCTGATCTTCCTTTCTGGATCTGAGACATGGACACAAACTTCACCTAGATGGAACAAATGCTACCAGCAAACTACTCTCATCTTCAAAAACCTGACAGAGTGCCATCTTATTGTTCCATCACTGTCAACAAGCAAAGTTTGAGATAATAGCAGTAGGTGCCCAGTGGTACAATTTGTCATTTCTGCTGTATGGGTTTTCCTACAGGAGGTTACACTGGCCTTCATAAACAAATACAATATCACACAGAATTAACAAAACAAGAAAAATGCAGTTATAAGAACAAATGCAGGCCTGGATCAAAAAACTAGCAAGAAACAATAGTCTTTTTGTGTGTGTGTGTGTGTGTGTGTGTGTGTGTGTGTGTGTGTGTGTGTGTGTGTGTGTGTGTGTGTGTGTGT
>JAPTYQ010000006.1:28846286-28871165 GCA_029814465.1 Ostorhinchus cyanosoma | reverse complement strand
TAAAACAAAGACAAATTTGGAGTTGTCATTATTTATAGGTTATTATACTATTATTTTACTGGTCCGGCCCACTTGAGATCAAATCGGGTAGAATGTGGCCCCTGAAGTGGAGCATACAGTAAATGAGGTCTTACTGCTGTGACATGATATGAGCGACGACCACCACGACAAAGATGCGGCTGACTGCCTGTTGTGGCTTCAGCCAAACATTAGAATTCAATTTTGTTGATTTTGTCCTTAGGCCCATCAGCAAATATGAAAACAAAAATCACCACTTCTGCATCAATAACTGTTTCTCATTGCATATAGAATATAAATATGGTACTGACACACAAACTCAATATTACTGGTTTAACTGTGCTTGTTTTCTAACTGGACACATCTGGAGATGGTGCCGTTGGTAAAGTGAGATTTATTTCAATTTGCTGAACAAAGGAAAAGTCACAGCTTTACAGGTTCTGCACTACGAGGATTATATTTCTCTGCGCTGTTATTAATAACTCATCCACAAGAAGGTCACGAGCAGCGTGCATTGGAAATTCACAGTCAACAAGAAAGCTTTACACTCAGGGTTCGGTGTTAATGTTTGCTTCTACATATTGTTTTTCCATCGAGGTCTTACAAAGCGCATGTAGAGCTACAGCAAACAAAAGAGAGGGTACAAGGATTACAGACCATGACTCACTGACTAGAGCTTGGGGAGGTCACAGATCTGTTCATCTCCCACCACATATCCAATAAAAAAATCTATTTTGATGAAAGAATCACAAGTTATTATATATTTGAAAATTCAGATCTGTTATTTTTGAACAGTGTTTGTATGTTCTTTGTTCCAAGCTGTAAATAGACTAATTTGTGACGCCTGACTGGATTTTAGTTAATACAAATTAATAATGTGCACAGTCAGTCAGTCGTGGAATAAAACTGAACTACTGCTATGTTAATTGCTCACTGTTTGGTAATGTTTGGGTACAGTGTTCTACTACATTGGATTAAATAGAATTTAAGGTTTGCTTTTAATCTAAAAACACAAAACATGTATTCATTGAAAATTGTTAAAATGGCTTACATGTCTGCTTTATTTTTAGCTAAATTAAATTTTTGTGTTTTTTTTTTTTTAGTCTTATGTCTTTTCCTTCTTTGATTTTTGCACTGGTCTTTCTTATATTCTAATATTCCCTCGGTCATATGTGAACATCTCTTCCTTCCCTTTCTGCTTTTCCCTTCAGGGGTCCCCACAGTGGATTTGTCTCTTCCAATACGTGCGGTCTGCATCTTCTTCTGTTGTTATCACCACTTCCTCCATGTCTTCCTTTATTAAATCTGTAAACCTTCCTTGTGGTCGGCTTTGCTTTCTTTTTTCCAATATTTTCAATTTTAGCATCTTGTTAAAAATATATTCTTCTTCCCTTCTACACACCCTTCTGCCCATACCTCCCTAATCTTACTTCCTTTAACTTGTCCTTCAATTTCCCCACTTTACTGTCCCTCTGATGTACGTGTTCCTGATCTTATCCATCTTCGTCACCCCCAATGAGAGTCACAGCATTTTCATCTCTGCCACTTCCAGTTCAGCTTCCTGCTTTTTGGAGGGGGCCACTGTTACAAGACCATACATCATAGCTGGTCTCACCACTGTTTTGTATATTCCATGGTCATAAGTGAGGATTTGATGAAGATATGAAAGGAAGACAGAGGAAAAAAAGAGGAAGAAAAAAAACAGCTTATCAGATCAAAATGAAAAATAATCGCTGGAGGTTTTTGTGCTGATACTTGTAGATGTGTAAATTTCACTTTTAACATTTATGTAAAAGATCAATTTTCAATAATAAAAAAAAAATAGTGCAACCTGTTTGTCTTGGATCTACGAAGGACATGCAAATCTTTCGTGTGCTTTGCCACGTCAGCTTCATGTTTTGATGGATAGTTCCTGTGAATATCAAGCACTACGTTGTGCGCGTCACCACGGATACTCCTTCCTCATAAAAATGCCAACACAGGATTAAGCATCTCACATTCACAGTGCATTATGCCCCCTCACTTCATTACAATAAAAGGATTAACCTGCCTGCTTGGTTGTGTAAAGTGATCGGGGGAGAGGGTGGACGACATGTGGCTGAACTGTCCTTCCCCCTCAGCATAGATCACATCTCGCCTGCTTCTCCAAGTCATGCTACTAATCATCCGAGCTCCTCTGGGGGCCAGATACAAACTGACACCGCACATCAGGGCACGGAACAAATCTGAAGCCATTAGGACATCCTGCGGTTGACTTACATAATAGCATATGTTCTGTTCTTTCCACAGGGAAAACTCTTACTTCACTGTCCCAGTTTCCGTTCATTGCTGTCATCCACTGCAAGTTCGTCACTGGAATTGCTTTTAATGATGAAATCTTCTTCAGAAACTTTTGGCCTTGTCGAGAGGTACAACTTCGAATCAGATGCTGCAGTATTTAAAAATGCAAAAATGATGGAGATATGTGGGAAAAAGCCAAATTAAAATAAATTACAAGAGCTGAAAGCACTCCAGCATGACTGTGGAGACGGAGATGGTCACACGAGGCCTCCCTGCAGTGATCCGTCTTCTCATGAATGTGATCTGTGATAAATTAAAAGCTGATTATTTCCTGGAGGGAGAAGCCAAGCGCTTGGCCCCCAGCCCCCTTGCTGGCGGTGATGGATTAGTCCACAGTCTGCACTATGGACCTGTCCCCACTGACTGCACAGCTACTCTCACCGCAGGCCTAAGTGCTTCGTATCAAGATGCCATCTCTGACAACTCTTAATTTATTTGAATAAATGCTCCACCATCTCTTTAAAGGACAATTCCATTATTTCATGAGACAGATGGATGGTTCTTTGATTTTTTTGTGGTAGTATTATCATATAGACGTCCAAACCTATTTAGGTATATATACTATACAGACACTCGGGGAAAAAAGTACTCTGCTCCTTAATGAAATTTCTTCTTTTCAATGTCAAGACATGCACTCATCACTAGTTCCGATGAATATGGTTTGAGTGGTTTAAGCTTATGAATGAAGATTTCATGACTGGAATAGATATGCTTATAATGAGAGGTGAAACAAAAGGATAAAGGAGTATATCCATTGTTAAATTGGCTATCTGACATTCAAATACTGATTAAAAAAATGCAGGTTAATCAAATATATTATCCAGCACAATGTCCGACTGGAAGATGATAATGGAAACAGCAAAATTAGACAAAACATCTCAAATTTCACACAACAGCAGAGGTAATGGATACACCTGTTTTGAACAAACATTTTGAGCAATTATTTAACTTGTGCAACTGTTCGGCTGTTTGCTGCATCTTCCCGATATTCAGATAATCTATGAAAACATGCCTGTTAGTACAACAGCCACTGTGGACGGATCCTGTCTCACATTCCTGGTAGTTTCAACTTTAACTTTTTGAAGTTCAACTGGACTAGTTCTGCTCTTTTAAAAACAGCTTTGAAAACTGCCAGGAAGAACGACCTGGACAAATGAGAAGTTACACAGTCTGTCTCATCTGTGACATAAATAAAAGGCATCACAGCAATTTCAGAGAAAGCAAGGACAACAATATTGTGTTTACTCCAACCACGTGTGATGTAACATACCCTGCCACCTGCTGAGGATGCAAGGCTGCCTAGCTTATTAGTTACAGACTAGTCTATGGAAACACACATAATTAGCATTTTTATTTTTGAAGTTTTTCAAAGGTTCGCTTCAAATTCACATTATAATTGAATGAAACAGAGCTACTGCGCTTTAAAAAGACACTAAGCTAAGACTGCATTTTAATGTCAACTGTCTAATTCTATAAAACGGAAATGACAATGCAGTTGCTAAATACAGACATCCTGCTTTATGCCCTCTTCAGTTACACAGACATCATGATGCATCATAGATAGTTATCTTGCAATGCATCAAGTATCGCAAACGCTGTATAGTGACACCGTCGTCACTGTGGGCAGCATATTGTGATAGTATCTTATCCTGAATTACTCTGCGGTTCCCAGCCCTACTTCTAATTTTGTTTCCATCCGTCTTGGCTGTAATTTGATGCACTAAGAGCAACACAAAGAGCACAGGAGACAGGGTGATTCCTAGTGAGGAATGTCTCCCTAAAACACAGATTTATCGCTGTTAGAGACGAGGGAGATGCCGGCTCTGTGGCCAGGACCAGGTGCACAGTCCATGATCTTCTGCAAGGCTGGGGTTTTTACATTATGGGCTCATTCTCATGTGTCTGAACCATTTTCCCTTGGTCGGCATCATTTGGATGGCCTACAGTGCAATTTGTCTACCGTGATTGGGTCTGCCTGAGTGGGAACAAAGGCGGTCAGGCAAGCTATTGTGTCCTTTTGTGTCCCATATGTCAGAAGTCTGCTGCACAAACAATGCAGCAACTGCCAAGAGCACAACAGTCATTATCTGGTGTAGAATCACTGTCATTATCCTTCTGCAATCATAACTCTAATTACAAAAGTTGCTTTGTAAGCAGGTAGATTATGCAATGTTAATTATCCATGCACAATGCAGCAAACGCTTGTTCAAATGCCACTCACCATTGTGTCCCTTACAAAAGCAGCACACGTTTTACCCTCTGCCATATGCAAAGCAATGCCGAGGCCTTTGATGGGCTGGTTTAAGTCCTTATGGTGCAATCACACACCACTTCTCTCCTCATTAATAATATCTCATTAATAATAATTATAATGAATCACCCTTAACTATATTATCTGACATAAAGTCATATGTCCAAGGGGCTGGAACTAATTAATGAACCCCATCCAATAAATTTGTCCGTGTCATTACTCAATATCTGACCTGTAGGATCAGACGGAGGAAGACTGTTGTTCAAACACTTATGTCCTTTGTTATTCTACGCCTTCACGTCCTGTTGAAAATGTGCCCATAGATCATTCTGACAATCAATAGCCTTAACAACATGTAACACCCATCCAGAAATTGTCACTGTAATGACATGAAATTTTTAAACTATATTTGTGTAGTTGTTGTTTGGGAAGGGACAATAGTTAACCAGCCCACTGTGGTGACTGAAAATGGGTCTGACGTAGTAGGAATGAGTACAAAGGATCATTGGTACCAAGAGCAGTCAGTCTGTTAAATAAGCAGGTGGGACTGAAATTGTCCGTACATGTTGTAATGTGATGGAGGAGTCATTTTTATTGTGATTTTAGCTCTACTTATTGAACTGAACTGAGTTGATATACTGACTAAACATGAAAGATCCTAACCTCATTTCACCTTTGATCAAAACATCATGATTAACCTGTGACTAATTATTAGCTTAAGCTTTGTCATTGTTATCAGTTCACCAACATCACTGAATGTTCTCCTAATCTTTAAGACAGTTAAATCTTGGTATGGTGATACTGCAGAGTGGATTTCTTAGCTGTGATGGGAGAAATTAATTATATGTTTTCTGAGTTTGGTTAATTCTAACTTTAATTTTGATAATATGAAGGAGAAAAAAATGACACAAACATACTTGTGTGTTCAGCTGCATGACAGAAACTAGAGAAATGGGCCATTTGGTTAATGTTGGATATCAGGTGGCAGCATAATTTGTTACACTATGGATATGATGTAAAAGGTCATCACAGAGGTCGTCTGATTGTTATGAAACCAACAGATGTTTAGTCAGGAAACTGAGCCTCTTTTCTTATGGGACTCAAATGAAATGGTCTGTGGTTTTACTTTGAACACCCCAAGGCTGCGATGTGTTCACACTTGGACAATTGGAATCTTGAAAAGGTAGTGATGAGCTTTAACTGTGCTTTATGCAGGTACAAAGAGTTCAATAAAAACTATAACAAAAAAATACTTACTGAAAATACATGTGCCCCATACAGTGGGGCAAAAAAATAAATAAAATGTAGCCATTTGTCATGATAGAACTATAGGCTATGGCATGTGTTCAACCTAATACACAAAAGATCACAGATCTACAGTTGTGGAAAAAATTATTAGACCATTAAGTCATCAGAAGTAATGGTTATGCAATCAAGTCCTAACTCCTGAGTGGATCATGTGACTAAAACAGACCAAAAAGAAAACAAGGAATGAATAAAAGCACTGTTTTTGTCAGTACAATGACATAGATACTGATATAAGAACTGAAGTGATTTTGGTTACTTTCAAGAAAACCATGGAAAATGGATAGATATCAGCTCTGAAATTAAACTCTTATGAGCTATTTTTGTTGTTATTATATTTGTCCAAACAAATGTACCTTTAGTTGTACCAGGTATTAAAATGAACAAGAAATTGAAGAAAACAAGGGTGGTCTAATATTTTTTCCACGACTGTATGTCAGGCCAGCATCACAGTGTGTTTCAACATAATCTTTTCTGAATCCTAAATAAGTTGTGTTTATGCTTAACTCTCACCAAACCGGTGACTGATAGCATGAAAGAAATATGTAGGTTATTATTAGTACATTCTGCCTTTCTACACTAATTAACGAAAACTGTAAAAAAAAAAAAAAAAAAGTAATACACTTTTTAACAGAGTTTTCTAAATCATACAAATGTAGCACATGCTTAAATTACAAGCATTTTGCCATAAATTACAAAAAAAAAATTAGTTTTATGGTGATAAACACTATCAAAACAGGAGCAATAGAAATAAGCTTTTCCCAAGTGCAAGACAGCAACCTTTTTGCATTAATCACCATAAGGCTGCACTTTACCAACCCACTCTGGCAAATTAAATCCTCAGAATAATATCTCCATCATTGCTGTATTTCTGTGCTCTGACACAAGCATCTATCTAGCTTTGGAAAGCGATGCGGCGGAGCCTGCCAACTCGGAAAGACCTGAAACCATAGGGCAATAAAAAGTGACATCAGCAATGGGAAAGTTAATAGTGTGTTTCAGATGCACTTTCTGGAGGACAGCAGCAGCAGAGGTTTCATTCACTGTAAGTGACAGTGGCTGGCAATCTGCCTCCCATATGCCCTTATGAATTCCAACCTGCTCTCTGTAATAACTTATAAATAGATAAGGCTTCCAGAGGGGCTTGTGCAGTGTGTAGGTGACACACTGTCTGGACGCCCGCGAAATTTACAGCCTGTGTACAGATCATAGTAACAGCTTGTTTTGCTTATTCATCTATTCACTGTGATGTCTGATTGCAGCTAGCAGTTCTCCAGCACTGTGAGTTCTAACAAGTGTCACAGTGGTATTTGTGTACGTCTGTTTGTGAGCACGCATGAGACTGGTGCTAACTTTGAGGAGCTCATTTCTGGTACAGCTGTCAGAGCATGCCTTCAGCAGAATAAACAGCATATAGAAGCACACAGATCCCAAAGACAACATGACTCTAGGCGTTTGTTTCAAAGTAGGCCACTGGCACATTTTCTTTCTCTTCCAAAATGCAGGCTCTGTAGCTCATTCATAATCTGACAAGTTTCTTAATGCCTTGTGTAGTGAATAATGTGTTATTGATCTTCGGAAGTAATCCTAACCTAGTTGTCATCTGAGTAGTCTGATGTAAGAAAGCTCCTTCTGTAAACAAAGGGAGAACGACAACCTCTTGCATAACAAAATGGCGGCTTAAAGTAAAAAACACATATTAATCAAATCTTCCCTCCCTTCTGCTCCTCATGTTGACATGATTCATCACATGAAGGAGCTAAATAGTAACAGGTAGGTGGAGCTATTTGTTTGAGCACAAATCCTTCATATTTTTGTATTAATCTAATTAAATATGCTATATAAGACTCAGAACAGACTTAAATAGAAACAAAATATAAATTCCTGTGAAAATGTAAAATTTCTACTTGAACCCTTAGAGGTCTGAGTCTATTTTGAAATTTTTCAATATTTTTGATTTTGTCTTTATATACGACATAAAAAAGTTTACCCGTGGTTGGTATCTTTTCTCGTAACAACTTCAAGTACATGATCTGATAATTACTTTTTTCACTTTAACATACTTTGACATATTGGGCCCAAACACACACACACATACACACACACACAAAATAAACTCCAAATTGAAAACATATACTATTAATTCAGATAAAAACCACAACTTACTCAATGACTGTCATGTGATCTGACCCCAGAGGATAAAAGATGCAATGTTTAAGATAATAAGACATTTATGGACTGAAATTCAGCCAAAATTTTGGCTTTTTCCCCAGTTTTGTTGGTTTCCTTATGTGTTTCATAACAGCCTCTAACCTGATGGATATATAGAGGATAAGGGTCAGATTTTCAGGTAAACTTCACACAAGTATGCACAAAACAACAAACTAAAATCCTCATCAGTGTGAAGAAATAACAGCTCTGATGCTTCTTTGACATAGAAAGTGGCCTAACACACCAGTAAATGTATTTTCCAGTTTATGTAATACGGACTGTTGCACTCTCCTTCACTGTACAATGCTATTTTTATGCTATCTCTTAAAGTTGGTTAAGATGTTTATTCCTCCGAAACACTGAAACCACTAACCCTGGTAAACAACACTCTACTGTAACACTTCAGTAAATAGAAGACAAAGATCAAATGTGTGATGTGAGACATGAAAACTATTCTGGGATAAACAGCTGCAAAGGCAAAGATCACCACCGAACAAGACAGAAAGAAAAAATCCAGGTAGATAATGAGAACACAGTGGGTTTGGACTGTGTTGGTGCTGACAGACAGGAGCGCTGGTCCTGAACATGTAAGTGGTTCAACAAGACTCTGACATGGTGAGCCCTTCTACCCGGGACTGTCAGCCGTCAGCAGAGCACATCATCTATCCATGAGGATTTCATCATATTAGGCTAAGCCGGGGCGTGCAGATAGCAGCGGCAGCAGCCACAGTATCATCCACAGGCAGACGCACAATCACCAATTAGAGCTATCACACACACTGTAATTAGCAAGACTGACTGATTTGAGCTTGTGTAAAATGTATTCATATTATCCAGATTACAAATAAGCACATTCATCTAATTAGCTTGCAGAACTAGCAAGCTTAATTAAAGTTAATACATTATGATACCCAAAAAATCCAGAGATTACAATGCTCCAAGGTTCTAGTTAATTAGAGCATTCACACATTGACAGGCAGGGATCTCAGCCTCTGTTTTCCCTCACCCAATTAAAACTGAGGGTCGAAGTGGGCGAAAACTTTCTCTCGTGAGTTATTTTTCAGATGTTTCTAGTGTATGAGCATATGGGCAGTATTATGTGCTCAAGGCAACATAGAGCTACAGACATTTTGTCCTTTTGCCAGAAACAACCGTTTCCCCTTCCAATCCCCCCCTTGTCTTTGTGGGATGAAATGATAGCACCAGCCAAGTCAAATTGTTAATTACAGTCTGTCATCCACACAGCTCCACCTTAACTGCTTGTTTACAGAAATCTTACAAAAAGAGCAAATTCAGATTCCACCCCCTGTATTCATCTTGACTACAATAAGCAAACATAAACACTGCACTCAACATTCATTGTACTGCAGAGGCCTTCGTACTTAGTAGTATAAACTTTGCACTGGCATGCTTTGTGAAGCAGCATTAACATAAAATGTCTCATTACAGTATTGCTAGCAGGCCAGCTTTGTTATAGATGGAGAGGGGGGGGGTGTTTCTGAAAGGAAAGCAGCAGCGTTAATTTGTTGTCAGGATCTGGGTATAAATCAGAAGGAGCAGAACGTAGCCTCATGAGAGGTCGCCCTTGTTACGGTGAGTCTCATATTCTCAAGAGTGGAAACACCCACTCTGTACTAAAACAGACTGACACGCATGCCTGCACACAAACTGAATTTCTACTGTGGTTTTTAAAGCCGAGAGCATATGAGGACAGAGCACTATCTCAACCTCGGAATACGTATAAATAGGGCTGCAACCATTGATTGTTTTCATTATTGATTTTTTTCCTACAAAATGTCAGATAATAGCAACAACATTAAAGTTTGCCGAAGATGAAGATGATATAGGCTATTTGTATTGTTTAGTTTATTCAAGAAACAACTTCAATTCAGGTCAAAAAAATACTTGCTAATACATCAATACAAACCTGATGGGAGGGTCTGAGCAACACGACAGCTACAAATAATGGCCAGCTGTTTCTATTTGTGGAGCAGTTATTAAGGTAAAACAAACAGGATTTTGTCTGCCCTGAAAGGCTTTTTATCTTTCTGTTCGTACACTCACTCACAGACACAGACATGGACAAATACATGTATGCAGACAAACACAGACAGACACAGAGGGTATTCCTGTCTCCTACACCCTGATGTAGATGGATGCCCCTGGCTGCTGATCCTGAATCTACATTAGGTCATTACAATAAACAGCGTGGCCCGACCAAGCCCGCAAAGTGGAAGGAGCAGAGTAGCTTGGGAGGAGAACTACTCTCCCAGCCCCTGTGGGGAAACAACCGTGACACAGTCATCTGTCTTAGTTACACTGGAGTTAGACCTACTGACACACACACAGAGGAGCAGGGCCGGCCCATGCAATCTCCGCTCTGTTGTTATGATACTACATTAAAGGAACTAATAGACTGAATCTAAAAATATTGAAAATATCACAGGAAGAAAAAGCATCTGGGCTGAAAATAATAGATGACAAACGTATTAGGGTGATGGGGGTTTGAGGGGGAGGAGTTGTTTTCTGGTCACCTGGTGGCAAGGCTAGAAATAACCCCACTTTAACACTGGTAACGTCTGTCCATGGCGTCAGGTGAAGGTAATGTGGGGAGGTGGAGGCCGGACCCGGTCACAACCGACAGACATGCAAGGATGATAAGTCTGGGGACAGGAAGGGGGTGGAAAAGGCGGGACAAGGGCGTCACTGCATTGAGCTCTTACTCAGTCACCCCAGGGCTGCCGGTGTTTACGGAGCTGTCAGTCACGTGGTGAGGCCTCTCCCCGGGGACACGGGCCACCAGGGCGATGAGAAAATAATAGCTCCTTCTGTCAGAGCTTCGAGGGACAGGGGTCTGATAGACACCGGTGGGAATTAGAGCCAGCCTCCGGGACAGATCCTGTCCTGCACTTAAATACAGGCAGGATAGACACTCACACACTGAATAACAGACAAGCGTCACAGACAATAATCATGACGGATATTAAGAAACTTCAATACCTGCAATGTACTTGTGTCATAATTAGAGGTCGGTCAAAGGATCTGAAATGACTGGATGTTTTATAAACTGTTGGCATCAGGGAAATTTGCCTTCGATACTGGCTAGCAGCTACTTGTCACATGGGGATAAACAAAGCCTGTTAGAGGATTATGCATGGATTCCCAGAAAGAGGAACATCCAGTAACAAATGTCTTTACATGGATGCTCCATATAAAATGGGATTATTCATATTTCATAAAGATTTACTTCATTTAATATGGCTTTATTTCTAAGATATGAGATAATCATGGTAAAATATTAAAGCATTAGAATCAACACAAATGCTTCTCTATCTAAACCATACTGCCTTTGTTTTCCTAGCAAGCATGGTCTAATTCAGCCAAGCAATTTACTTTATTTATTACTTTGACAAGATTTCTTTCTTATAAAGTCAAACTAGTCCAAGCATCATTATTATATCAATTATTATCATTATGTCACTGAATAATTAATCAACTGTCTCCAAACTCCGAATATCTAAAATACAACCTTCAAGTTAACTATAAAAAACATTGGTTTTTAATCAGAACATTCATCCAAAATTTGAAGTATCTACAAGATGAATAGATCACAAATTCTTTTCAGAACGTCTTTACATATATTAGCGTTTTCAATACTGAAACTTGCAGGACTGCGTCGCTAAGAGGAAGCTTTTACAGTTTAGCAAAAGCAAGATTCAGAAGATCCATCATGTGTGATCATTATTTGTTTCCTAGCGTTGATTTATCTGATTTCACAGTGTGTCTAAGATCATTCTTAAATATCAAACACCCAAACTTTCTTGAATGCATCAAAAAGGGACATTTTCAAAATGCAACCTTTAATAATTCTGAAAATGTACAAGCAACAAAATGAGATGTATGACTTATGTCTGAAGATTCTAAAGTCTCCAAAAGTTTTCATACTGCAGTAAAATGAACTGTGATCAATGACTGCATTGCATTACGAGGATCATCCATCTCTAGCAAAAATATTGACTATCTGGTATTGGAAATCTGAATATTGGATATTTCAGTATTGCCTAAAGCACAAAGCATCAGACATGAGGCAGTGGGGAAGGATCATTTCAGCGGTGCCTTGTAAAAGCATACGGTCATTGTGTGTAAAACATGCCAGTGTGGCCCGTGGTGATGAGCAGGGTTGGAAACCACTGCTCCATCCATAAAATCAGACTTTAAATCAGCCTGAACCACCATTAAAAGGGTTGAAACATAGCCTAGTGGAGCCCATCATTAGTGCAAACACTCAGAAATCATGGGGTAGCATCTGTTTTCTGCACATCCTCCCACATCAATGCTCAGAGCAGTAGGCCTCAGGGAAGGGGGCGTACAGAGGGATATTCCCCTGTCCCTTACCATGAATAACAATCTCTACCTCCAGGTAATTAAAGGGGACAAACGATATCCACGGGGCCACACTGGCCCATCATTAAGCAAAGAAACTATTGCCCACAGCATGTGTACACATATGAGGAGAAATGGCCTCTTCAAACACCCGTCCAGGAAACATAATGGGCATTGATTTTGACTAGGAGAGCACATTTCACTGTATCTATTACACAGATTAATCCTTGTATGTATCTTTTTATCTACCTGGCTTAATGCGATGCAGCGGTTTTTTGCTTTGTTCTCAGCGGCTTCATAGGGGGAGTCCACTGCCTTTGTCTCTGCTGGGAACCCAGACAGTGTGATGTAGTCTGCACTGATGACTCGCCTGCGCCGTAGTTTACCACCAATCTCACAGTTCACAAAAGAGTTTTTAGGCAAATAACATAGATGTTTATGGATTATGACTAAGGACAGATTTGTCACATATCACAAATCATTTCTTCTCATTTTTCTTTACAAACATAACGATTTAATGTGCATTCACGCCAATGCACAAATTACACTTTACTTTGTGAGTGGGCTGTTAGAACATCAGAGATGCAGAGCCAGACTGTGCACGCCATCTGACTGTGTACTCTTCTTCATCCCGTTTGGAATTGGATATTGACATCAAACATTGAGTCACTGCTGAGCATGCACAAACTTTGCCACTATGTTTAAAGATACTGCATGAGGCAAACAAGACCATGCAAATAATAGCTCACCCTCAACAAACCAAGCTTTTTGTGGGCTCTGCAGGACTGACCTTGGTGTAATGTTTTTGTGTTCTTGATGGATTACTTATCCAGTCTGGCGATTGTGCTGCACCCCAATAAAACTATTTTTCTAATGATGTTTTGTACATTACAGGTGGGGGTTGAAGTCAATATTGATACAGGAATATATCATACTGTTCTGGTGCGAAATATTAACATTTTTATTGCAACATGCAGGTGCTCTAAATAGATTCCCCTGCCAATTTGATTTACCAGAGCCACCACTTCTTGTAATGATAACACATGTGGACATGGGTGTTGTGTTGCAGTGTGATTGTGTTTAAAATGCAAAAATGCATGACTCTAGACACTTTGTTGTGCATTGTTTCATTTGATTCTTTTTCTTCTTCAGTTACAAAGACAGTGCTGTACCTTAAATTTTTGTCTTGCAATGTACCAAGTATCACAGAATCACTGCACTGTGTTATTGTGGTCAATATATCATGAGAGAACTGCTCTGTGGTTGACTCTACCATCAAGAGAGCCACATTTCACACACTGTCCAAATACAGGATAGAACGGCATCAAACATCACTTTAAAAAAAACCTCAGGAATGAAAAACACAACCAGAGCAACTCAATGCCTCCCACTGGGTCCCAAGCTGTTTTACGACTTTAAACCTGCTAAATAATGCAGCACCTTACAGCAAGAGGAAACCAAAATAGTAGACCACAGAGATCCAACCAAAGACTGGGTAGTGTAGTCGTACCTATTAATGTAGTGGACGTTCAGACTGTGAAAAAAAGGAAATATGTAAATGGAAACGTCAACTTTTCAGGTTTGGCTTTCTTTAAAGACAGTGGTGGGGTTTTAAGTGGTTAAGTGATTTTCTCAACCATACAGAATCAAGACAATTAGTGTGTGTTAATTTTTCCGTGTAATAGCTTATGGTCATGTGATTTACATACATGCTGCTTTATCCTTACGTAAGAAACTGGAATTTGAGTATCATGTTTAACTACACTTTCTAATAAATGCTGGTTCACCCTCACCACTGCATTTGATATGAATCTGTATTATAGTCCCTTCTTAATTAGAAAAAGAAATTGCAGAGGGTTGCTTTTATTGCCAACATGTTGTTAGGTACACAACTAACTTATATGTCTTTTTGTACTAAGTGTAACATTCGATCACCTGCTTGAATCAGTGCTTCCAGGGTGAACTTAGAGCTTGATGGAAATTCTTTTTCTGTCTATGCACCATGGGCATGAAATGGAAAAACCTCAATTCACTTGAAATACTCCCTGACTTAAATACCTTTAAAGGTATTACATAAACTGTTATAAAAGAAAGACATTACTGACTATATAAACTTCTATAGAAGGCTGTATTGACATCAGTGGTATGTGCTATTTACCTCTTTCTTTACCCTTCTTTTATCCTTCTTTTACTCTTTCTCATGCTGCTTTTATGCCTGTGGTGCATAATGTGACAGTATTTGCAGCTGCCATTTTGACCACTCAGTTTATCTGCAAGAATCACACAAAATGTGGAGAAAAAAAGCACCATAAATCCATAAAATAACCTAAAAACTATACTATTATAAGTACTTAGTTGACTAGTTGGCATAAACAATCATGTTTCTAAATTCTTTTGCATCCATATAATGTTTTTTTAGGAATTTACATTTGTCTGGAAGCTTTCCAGTGTCGTGCATGCCTTGTTCATGCTGAGGCAGCTCACAGACCAAGAGCTTATCACCTGATGCAGGAGCATGAAGCAGCTTACAGCAGGTGTACAACACAAACCTCTTGATGGGACAGCAGTGTATCACAACAGCTTACAGCAAATGCATTTCCTTTAATGCTAAGTGGCAAGCAGCCACAACCAGCTCCTTCTTTTTAAAAATACAAAACATTTATAACAGTCGTGGGACTCTAAGTCTTAGTAATAAAACAGCTGCCGTTTACTTATATGGGTCATATTATCACAAGTTGTCAGGCAAGAAAGGCACCATTATCCCAAAACAAATCACACAATATGGTCTCAGCCACATTTTCTATCTCTTGCATTTCACACTTTATGGAGCTGTGCATTGGTGTGACATTACAGATGTGGGGGCAGAACAAATTCCTTTTCTGTAAAAGGAAGGAGTATGTTGACATACACACAGCAGGTGGGCCATTAAACTGAAACATCACAAAGCAGGAAATCTGAAATAGTCCTTTCTTAATAAACCCAAACTAGCATCAGTACAGGTTGAAATACAGTTACTAGACAATGAAATTAAACTGTGACATGACGTAGCAGATGTTTTAGTCCTGGTTTGGTCGTGGTTTGTTAGCTCGAGACACACACACACACACACACACACACACACACACACACACACACACACACAATGAATTTTAGGAATGCAA
This sequence comes from Ostorhinchus cyanosoma, assembly GCA_029814465.1. NCBI lineage: Eukaryota > Metazoa > Chordata > Actinopteri > Kurtiformes > Apogonidae > Ostorhinchus > Ostorhinchus cyanosoma. The sequence continues at coordinate 28,855,496 of JAPTYQ010000006.1, read as the reverse complement.
TCTTCCAGGTACTTGTCCATTTGATTTACACAACACTGAATCTCTGTCAGAGGCCTCCACAGATATTTTAATCCCCGCCTTTGATCATCTCCTCCTCCTTCCTGTTTCCAGCTCTCCTCTTCATCTTATCCCGTTGCCCTGTTGTTCCTGTTATCACTTCAGTCAGTTATTCTTAAATCAAGGTATATTCATATGCAGGTTTTCTTTAGTCTTTGCCACATAATAAATCAGCATGGACCAGAAATGAACTAATACTGAGTAGAAATGAGTGACTTTGAAGGTGTAATTGGTAATATTTCTATCATATGAACCAAGGTGTATAATAAGCGTGTAAAGAAATAATAGTTCTGATGTAATGACAAACATGTCGTTTTGTTGCAGAATTACTGTACTAAAACTCAATGAAGCCGGATGAAATATACAGAAGATGAGATTCCATATGTATAGGGTTCCAAATGTTGTAGGTTTGTGGTAGGGTTCTGTTTTCTCTCACCAGACTCCTTTGACTAAAACAGGAATATACCGACACAGAGCACAGAAGTTGCAGATTTGCTGTTGTTTTGATTGTTGTAGTTATTCTGGCTCCAAATTAAAGTATTCCAACAAAAAATAAAAAATAAATAAAATACTGATGTTGACGAGGGAGTCAGGTTGTCAGGAAGGGCTGATGAAAGTAAAATATTCTACTCAGTTTCAGGCCGTTTAATAGTGGAAATCCACACCACAACTTTCACATAAAAAGATTGTTTTTTTTTTTATGTTAAATGTCACAAATAATACTTTCTAATTTTGGATTAATCAAAAATTCTTGTCACTACTAAACTAGGAACTTCCACTGACTAAAACTCGTAATTCCCTTCCACAACTCTGAGTGTTCCCTACAGATGAATGGGAAAATCCAGCAGGCAAACATAGTTTTACTCCCACTAGACATGACTAATTGACTTGCCACTATGGGTGACTGACATGGCATCCAGAGGGCACCATAATGGTTGTGTCATGAGGGAATGATGAGACCTGAAGACAGCCAGCAGCACTCGACCTTTTGCATGTGAGGTCAGGTGTCAGAGGGAACAGGATCTCCCTGTTGTTGGACCCACAGCCTCGGGGCTCCATTGGGATGAGCTACAGACAGTGGGCGACTGGAGCTTTTCAATCAAGAAGGCTTGCAGGACAGTGATTTCATTCGGTTGGGCATTGAAATGAAAAATAAAAACAATAAAACAGAAATCAATCGTCGGTGGCCTCAGGGAATTTAAACATCTTGAGGCTGTGAGGAAGATGAAGTAGAGTGATGATAACTTCCTCTATCATTTCACCTAACAGAAGGTTATTACTGTGGTTTTTCAGTATCTGTAGAAAGTATTACTGCTGTGGAATTATTTCTAGTTTGTACACAGTTCTAGGACATTTTCTTAAGTGGGTGCTTCTATGAAACTGGTTTCAGTTTGATATCTTAAGTAGCTTTTTAGACTCAATAAAAAAGAGAAATTTAGACATGTTTCCTCCCAGGACGTACCTAATGATAGCCTCAGATAAATGCAAAAAAAATAAATAAACCTCTTGCTCTGAGCCATTCCAAAATTAATTAATTTTTAATAAAATATTGGGGCCAAAAATAGGACCAAAACTGGGACAGGAAAAGCTACCTAGGTGTCAGTGTATTTGGTCTGGAAAACATGGCTTGAAATGGTCTTATATAGTGCTATAAATAAAGACACTGAGTTAAATTTGTCAATCCTAGTGGTTTTTAATGAATCTGCCGTCTCATTCCAGGTTTCGAGTGTAATCCATCGTGTCCACTGGCAATACATGCAGAACCTGCCCATTTAAACACACAAATTGTGAGGGATTTTGCAGCAGCAGTTTGTGGGAAACACTCTGCTTTGCATAACTAGGTTGATTCCCATAAAGAGATATTAAAAAAAATAGTAACTCCTAATTTTTGTGTCCTTTTTACCATGTTACAAGCAGATTTTGTATAAAAATAATATAAAAAATATAAAAATGTGTTTTATCTGAAAAACAGTTTCTCTTTTATCTCAGTAAATATTTTTCAAATATACCCAAAGTGCTGGTTTGAATTTTTAGCCCCCGTGACCTGTTTTTAGGGACCAGTTTCATAGAAGCACCCAAGTACATATCAGTCTTTTCCAACAGGAAATAGGAACAACTAAGAATGAGTGTTTTTATGACATTATATGTAATACCAGACTAAATCATAATTCTGAAATGAGGGATTTATGAAAGAAAGTCTGCATGCCTCTCAAACAGTCTTTATTCACACATTTGTCAGCGTTGTTGGTTTTCCTCACGGGGTATTAATGTCTTATTCATTTTCTGCCTCCTGTCTTATTTCCAAATATCACTAATCCCGTTAGATGAAATCTATTAATGTTCTGCCTTGCCTGCCACACACAAAATTCCAAGTCTGTAGATAAGCCCCAAATTTGCCATGAAGGCATATCTGGTCCGCCTCTCTGGATTAGAGAGATTTACCCAGGCAACCGGAGATGTGTGACCACAGTTCACAGTGGGCAAAGTCACCCATTCCACAAACAAAAGCAAGAAGCAGCTTCAAATAAAACACTTTCATTTCTGCTATTGTTAACCCTGAATACAGGCTTAAGGTCTCATTAGTTTCTGTTTTGTATCTGATCGCAGATTATGGACTTAATTAGTGCCATTTTGATCCAGTGTGAGACATTACATTCAGGATAAGAAGTGATAACATATTGACAGGCAGACTAGGCGTTCATTGAAAAGGACAAACAATATTATTTATAAGCATCTTCTTTTCAATTGTGGTTGAATGGAAACAAAAGAAAATTTGACAGCTAAATTAAATTATTGAAGGATCACTGAAAAAACAAGGAGCCTTTACATTAGAGACGATTAGACTTTCAATAATGGTGCATGGCTTCACAATATGCTCCAAGCAGCATTGATTGTAGACCAAAATAAATTCAACAAAAAGCCAAGTTAGGCTCCACAAAATCGGCAGAAACAGGGGCTGTAAAATAAAGTGAAGAAAAGCATTGATTTGAAAATCCACCTAACCACCCCCACCATCTCTTCCATCACCACAACTGAAGGAGGGGGCAAAAAGATAAAAAGAAAAGGCTCTTGAGCTCTCTGGGAAACTGAATCAATCTGGAGAGTACTACAGTGGCAAACACTGCCAAGACCGGTAAGACTCGCGCAATCTCACGCCGGGCTGACTACTTCTCAGTCTGAGCCAAAAAAAAAAGCAATGCTAAAGCAGCCTGGACAACAGCTCACCTGTCCACAGAAATCCACAGACACATAAGCCTTAGACACATGCAGACTGTTGGATTAGTGATATGAGGATTCTCAGGGGAAATGTTCCTTACAGTAGGTGAAAGGAACTTGTGCACCTGAGCACAAAACCATACACTTGGCTTCCAAATAAATCTAGGAAACATACAACAGAGTGAAGGATGGTTTTCCTACCCTATGAATATTTGTAAGTAAGACTGGTAATTCCTGAACTACAAAAACAGGATGATGTAACACACTTTCCCAACATAAGACTGGTGAATGTTGAAGGAAGATAATCTCTTATTGGATACAGAACGCAGGCTCTGTAGATGTTTGAAAATGAATATATTTCATCATCTTGACCAAAGAAATCCTTGCTGATCTCCTTCTACTGCTAGTTACATTCATCTCCCTGCTCAGCCCATTTACTTCCCGCAGACTGATGAATAAAAAACGTTTACCCTTTAAATTCAACCGTATTTGTCTTAGAGTACAGCACAGGCGCACGTTGCGTCGTATCTCAGTGCTGTTCCTGTGAAACAAACACACCATGCTGCAAGGAAACTTTCAGCACCACAGAGAGGGGACAGCTCCGCCAGGAAGCACGAGCCTCCTGTCAATGTCAGTGTCCAGGTAAAACACACACACCTGTCAAAGCACTACACAACTCTACACAAGCTCCTGATGTTCTACCAAACCAAAGCTTTTGCACAGATACATTCTTCTGTGTTTGCGTGGCGTGTTGGAGACAGAAGTCCGCGGACTGTGGATCTGCGTAAAAGCAGTGATCTTTACGCACAGCAGAACGCAGGTTTGTGTGCATAAACTGGATTCACAGTCACATTAAGAACATCATGACCTGTACAAACCACAGACAACATTGTCAAACTACACATCGCACCGGCACAAACAGTAACACTCTCCGTTTTCCACCAAACTGCGCTTGTCGCAGCATTTTTCCCGCCGGTGGCACCAAACTGGAATCCAACTGGAATCCAACTCACCTCTGCGAAATGATGCGAAGGCACTTGTGCGTCACTTAAAAGCAGAACTGATCCATTCCAGCGGGTCCGTCAAACTTTTATTCGCAGCGCACGTTGTAGAGAATGAAGACCGAAGAAATGCACAGCCTAGAACTGACTGAAGGCTCAATATCCTTACTATTAAAAAGAAACAAATGGCAAGTCAAAATAAAGAGTCCGTGGGTAAAGCGTATCCTTCGGGGTGAAAAAAGAGTATCCTGTACCGTTTTGTACATTGCCCGTTAGTGCAGCGGTGGAGAGCCAGCGCATACAAATGTGTCCATGCTTCTGCAGGGAGCAGAGCGTCAGCCTCCCCGGGTCCTAAAGCTGAGTCCAACTCCAGACACCTCTATCATCCACACACACGCGCACACACACGCGCGCACACACACAGCTGAGGGCAGAGCACCGGCTCTCTAATGCTCCGTTTTCACTTTTCTTACCCAAACACAGATCACACTTCAAACATTTTGGCTGATCTTTCGACTCTACTTTGTTTTACTACGTTAGACTGTGTTTTCAGTTGAACTAAAACGGGACTTTGGTGTTAAACATGAACATTAGTGGCTTTTACATGTACATCTGATTTCACAAAGAACTTCTGTTGCCTAAAGCTTGGAAGGAAAGGAAAACAGCAGCACACTTTAGTGATGCTTTCAAATCATTTTAAGACCAAGTTTGACTAAATGCATATTTAATTATACTTGTTTAGTTTAATAGACTGCAGTCATGATGACCTCACTGTGCAGTCACATGACTTGGGTTGCTCATTTAAGCACCAATTACATTTAAGACAGACAAACTGATCTCCTCTGTGTTGGTGTCACATGTAAAACCTGCTGCATGTTGGTTAAAATCCAGTGCAGAATTCACGGTCTATATACTGGCACTTTTACACCCTATTTGTTATGTCGTGCACAACTGGACACTAATGCATTCTGATTTGGCATGCACGGCGATGTCTCTGCAAAAGAGCTGAAATAGAATACAAACAGGAGGGTGTGGTGACATATTTGTATTTATTCATCTGCTTCAGATGACTCATACATTTTAAATAACTGTGAAAAAGTGGCGCACAGTGAAAATTAACATTAAATTAACTGTTGAATTTGATTTCTGTCTGAGGAAACGTTGGTACATTATGCATTTTGATCATTTAAGATGTTTAACGGTGTTGAATGTGTAGAAAACTGATGCAGCAAGTTGGTCAATTATAGAATAAACCAAGTGTCTGGTATCAGCGCCCAGTGCTCCAAAAGCTTCATTTATCTGCGGCAGTCCAACTGTATATATAAGTACTATTCACATACTCCTGGATTTAATGCATGTGTCTGTAATCTTCCGTGATTAAAGAGGTTAAGAAGTCTTCCCTCTTTGTGAACTCTGCAAGGGCAAAAGATTCTATTTGACTCTAAAATTGAATTTTTATATTGATGCATTTATGTATTCCATCAACCTCTTGAATCACTCCATCAATTCATGCATTATGCTTTCCATTTCTTTTTGTCCCTGTTTGGGCATTCAGAACCAAGCCATTTTGCACTCCAGTATTTTTTATTTTTATACAATCTCATGTATTTCTATAAGGGTAAATACGGATGCAACCTCTCCCCTGTCAATCACTGCAGAGGCTGAGCATTGGAAAGGGACTGAGGAGACGTTCAGCCCACTCCTCTTCTCCTACTGTGGACGGTGGGGGGGCGAGGTCACGTCCAAAGGGAATGGAGGATGCCCGTCAGTTCTAATTCTACCCATAAACTCATAATCCCACACATGGACCTTTAGACAACCTCATCCTCCACAAGTTGCTCATGGTGTCTGTCAAGCAGTCTTGCCAATAGCGTTGGTGTCGATTATTTTAAACACTTCCTGTCTGTTCGCTTGTTTAATAACAATTAAGCTTCATTATATTTTACGCTATTTAATCTCAAAGTCCTTGTATGGAGGTTAACATGACAAATGGCTGTCACTATTCAAAAGGACAACAACTGCGGAAGGTAAAGAAGAACCTAAATGTGTATTAACCAGCCCCCCGAAGGGGAGGCAAGGGGCACTGTTTTTAGTTTGGTTTGATTATTTAACATTCTGGGAGCAAAACTATTGGTTCAATTCATACCAAATTTGGTTTATAGACTGCAAATGACCCAGAATAGATGTCATTACATTTTGGAAAAAGTAGGTCAAAGTTTTCAAACCTTTTAAATCTTTTTTTCTCCTATTTACTTATCATGGGCAAAATTTCAAATGTCTAAAAAAACCATCAATTTAGTTTCCATTTACTTCAAACTTGGCACATATATAGAAGCAATTGATATGCTGACATCAGCGCATGCATAGACATGATGACATCAGCTAGATCAATGCCAAAACACGCTACAATATGTTAGAGGGGCGGGGTTTGTTGTGCCTGGCAACACTTGTTAAGTTTGATTCCATACTATTTCAATAGAGTTGATGTGATAAAAAGGGTATTTATGAAGCGATCAATGACCACACAATTATCAATTATCAACAGCTTTTTGTTGACTTGACAGAATGAGTAACACCATTCTGAATTACCTTAAGTCATCTCAGTCCAAGATAAAGTATAGTACATTATAGAAAATAGTATAAAAGTTTTAAATAGCACAACTTTAACCCTTCTGGCACATTCAAAGTAGGAGAAAAAGTGCTTTATAAAGTATCCACCTTATCCTGAAGGTTAGAATGCCAGTATTAATCACATCTCACTGGATTAGCGTTTATTTTTTTTCTTACATCCATGCAGTGTCAGATCTTAAGCCTCTGCATGATACGCCATTGAAGGTGCTGCAGTATGTCTGACTGTGATGTCAAGAGGCAGCTAAAGTTCAAATCCATTTACATTCACTCTGTGTGCCTGGATGGAGAAGAAAACTGAGGAGTCAGCTGCTGAAACCATGCTTCATATGCAGGATAAGCGCCTACATCTGCAACTTGTTAATCATATAAAACAAAAAAACGCAATGACACACAATGAGGACAAGCATCAATCTTGTATGAGAAAATGATTCCCCATGATCTTTTTAGTCATTATTTTGTCAAACGCACAGGTGCAGCTGCAGTTAAAAAGCCATGTGCTACCTGGGGATTTACAAGACGTAAATACTACCAGACCACAGATTACACACTTTATTGCTTTTATTAGATATATACTCATGAGATTCAGGAGGAGTTGCTATGTCTTAGCGTGGTTAAATATGCAAATCATTGTTTCACATCATGTTGAAGCAGCTGGTATGTGGGAGTCAGTGAGATTAAACTTTTCACTGATCTAACACTGTACAGAGGTCTGATCTTTCTTTCATGGTGTTTGAAGATGAGCTGTAAGGTCTGAACTTCACAGGTACTTGATGAATCAGTGATTGAAAAGTCAGCTGATGCTCACTTCAGCTATACCTTGAAGCATCACTTCTGAAGAAGACTATAATAACAAGCGTGCATGTGTTTGTGTGCTTGTGTCACAGGCAGTGGGAGGCACAGATGGAGACAAAACAGAAGTAGATGCAGATGGGCTTCAGTTGACTTGAACATTAACTTGTAGACAGGCTGACACAGGTCAGCTTTCCAGGAAGACTGCCACATGTTCAGTTTAAGCAGCCAGAAATCTCACGCTGCTACTCCCCTGCAGAAGTGCTTAAGTCTATCCTTGCAGCCACAGTCTGATTAATGAGGGCCCGGTGCAGGTGTTCACTATCTTCCCATTGTATCCACAGTGCATCTGAATGGCAAAACTATGTAAGGTCCCATATAAATCAATTAATGGTAGCTTAAAACCATGTGACTATTAAAGTATTAGAAGTATTGAAATGAGATCTGTATCCAAATGAGTAAAGTTAAGGAAAAATGCAACTACTGCAAGTGAAAATGCATCAAAATGAGATTGTAAATGGATCTACCAGATGACATCTACAGGAGGCCTTGTGTACGGAGAAAACCTGACAATCACTGGAAAATTAAATATAAGAAATACATTTACTAAAAGTGTCATCAAGGCCAGAGGTCAAAAGTTCACAGGCACCAAGTTACTAACAGTCATAGATTATACATCAACGATTATTACCAAAAAACATAAACCAATGAACAGGCATAGTTACATCATTTACAAATAAAAAAATTATTGTGATAGATTTTCAGGCAATGGAGACGGGTCAAGTAACGACTGCAGAGACTGTATCAAAGCTTTTTCACCTGATCCAGTTTGTTCAATGCTGCATTCAGATAACATCAGATCAGCAAATAAGAAAATCCAATTTTATTCAGTTGTATAACCAGACTTTTCTATATATCAAACCAAACACCCACTATGTAACATCAGTGTGTGATCCTTAAAGCCTAACACTATTATTACACTCAATCGATATCATAAATCAAACTGGCAGTTTGTTTTTTGTCTAGCTTTGAACATAACTAATTATTTTTATGAAATAAAACAAAATGTTGGTGGTAGGATAATATTTTTTCAACTTGAATGTCATGTACACATAAATATATATGGTTATATTCGCTAAATCCAGGCAATACTCTGAACTGCACTGAACAGAGTGAAATACATGTTTAGATTTGGTAACCTAAGGATTAGTTATCTCATTACACATGTTCACCATATAAAGCTACAACCGAATACAGAGTCAAGTATGCCACAATGTGTAACCATGGAGTGCCTAACAAACACCAAACATCATCATGCGTTTGGCATAATTCAGGGTTGTACCGAGCTGTGCCGTGCCATTTTGGCTGCAATCAATCAGAAACCAGATCGCCTGATTAGTCCAGCACCACCAAGCCACAGACTCTAGGGCACAGGCCTGGGTGAAGACACCACACGACCCAGATGAAGACACCACGGCCCAGCCCAGGAGAAGAGACTGTGGTTCAGTCCCAGGAG
>JAPTYQ010000006.1:28835725-28846249 GCA_029814465.1 Ostorhinchus cyanosoma | reverse complement strand
GATCGCCTGATTAGTCCAGCACCACCAAGCCACAGACTCTAGGGCACAGGCCTGGGTGAAGACACCACACGACCCAGGTGAAGACACCACACGACCCAGATGAAGACACCACGGCCCAGCCCAGGAGAAGAGACTGTGGTTCAGTCCCAGGAGAAGAGACTGTGGTTCAGTCCCAGGAGAAGAGACTGTGGTTCAGTCCCAGGAGAAGAGACTGTGGTCCAGGGGAAGAGACTAAGAGACGGTATAAATACTGGTGTTGGACTTGTCACTTGCCACGGTAGCTCCTTGTAGTAGATGCTCATGCTGGATCTGGCAACTGTTAGTCAGGGGAGCGGCGGACGGGATTCCAAACTCTACAGTATTTTAAATGTGATTGCAGCACCAGTTTTGGCCACAATCCTACATACGGCTCCATTAAAGGAGTCTGTGGAACACAGTTTTCAAAGCAAGTTGTTTCTTAGTTTTTTCAGAGGACATATAGTAAAATGTTCTCAAATCTTAAAGGTTATGTGTTTATCTGTCCATATCTAAGTTTATAATGTTTGAAAATCACATTTTAGCGGAGGTCAACTTGACACCTTTTCAAAATTTGAAGATGCTCTTGTAAAGTCATCCATTCACCACACTGCTGGAAGTGACGGCAGTGACAGGGTAAGCAGACACACAGGCCTCCCCGACTCCAGCTCCTCCTGGGGCAGCTCTAGCTGTTCCCAAGCCAGATGGGAAATGTAATCCCTCCAGCGAGTCCTGTGTCAGCCACAGGGCCTCCACCCAGTTGGCTCAGCATTGTAGATCTCCAAAGAGGGGGGGGGTCCTTATCAGGTGCCTGAACAACCTCAACAGCCGTGTCTGTCCTCTGAGCCTCAGGTTTTCAAACCCCTCACTAGTATTAAGGTAATACTGTCGTATCACTAACGCTGCTGCAGTGGTGAATCCTGTGGCCTCGGAGCAGGAAGGTCCTGGATTCAATCCCAGCTGGACCTTCCTGTGTGAAGTTTGCATGTTCTCCTGGTGTCTCCATGGCTTCTCTCCAGGTCTCCAGCCTCCTCCCACTGCCAATCAAAACTGTGGTGTGTGTGAATAAAAGTGAATGATAGTCTGTGTGTCCACCCTGTGACAAATCCCAAACGTAGCCCACCTTTGCCCTCTGGTACTCAGGACACCCTCTCAAAGCCCCAAAATTAGACCGGTTTGTTATACTTTGTGTATTTTGAAGACCTTTCATCTCACTTGACACTATGAGCCAATATGCTCTGAATCATTTCAATGTCATACATCCAAAAACCCATGCATGAAAGCCAAACACAACAAAATTAGAATCTTTGAAGGAAACACCTCTGCTTAAATATGTCATCAGAAACCCCACAGATACTTTGGCCAGAGACATGATCCACTGCATTACTCAGAAGTAGGAATTAGGTTTTATATAGTAGAGGAAAATCTCAAAGGACAGAGAGACTTCATATTAAACTAAAAGAAGTGGACAATGAAATCTGTCATGATATTTGACTTATTATCACAGTAGCAGTAAACACCACAACAGGGTAAATTATGACACTGTTCCAAATAATTATACTGTGTTTTATTATTATTTTCTTCTTCAGAACTGCCCTGAGAAATGAATAGAAAAATACAAAAACAAAATTGATTCAAAGTGGAAGCTTTAAGGATCCTGAGATCTGTAACACTGTCAAAATAAAGTGGGTTACAACATAACTTCAAACTGATCAAGTTTTACCTGTTTCAACGTGCAAAGTCACCCTGTTTTCCAAATCAGGGATTCAATGAGACAGTTGCATTTGCATGATTGTGAATTATGAGATTACATGAAAGCCAACATTTGCTATTGCCAAATTTACAATCACACAATACTGTCAAACCAGCCAATTCCGCAGCATTTATTTGCATTGTTTTTTTTTTATTTGCATGTATTCTGTGTTTAAATGCACATTGTCTCGGAGGCATTAATATGATGTCCACGTGAATTCAGACAGACTAAAAGGTTAGAGTTTACACCTTAGTTTAACCCATAAACACCCAAAACCATCTAATGATCTAAAATGTTAAATACCTGTCGATCCACTAAGCCTATCAAAACAAGCAAATAATAGGTTTAAAATGCAGTTCTTCACCTTTTCGTGGTCATCACATATGACCCATTTGGACGTTCAGATGCTCCGTAGTGAATGTGGAAAAACAGTCATCTTCTACAACATTGATTCACCAGTAAAACCCATGGAGTTGGATCAATGACAGTTGGTGGAGACACTTGTTTTACAATTTATTTTGCAGAGAAAGTCACCTTTTTTTCAGTTTTCTCTGTTTCTGATACAATAACCCTTAACTTTAATCTCAGCTTTTATGAACATCTACATGATCTGTAAATTAAATATGGGAAAATACATGATGTTCACTCAAAAAAAAAGCAAAATACAGAGGATAATCCCATAATATATAGTGATAAATCACTTAAGAAAAGCTAAATAGAGAAAAAATATTATATAACTGCCATATAAGTAGAACTGGGTCTTTATGGGTTTAGTAAGGATTTGCATGGATTTTTTGGTTTTTAGAAATAAAATACACACTTTTTTAATAACTATTAAATAATTCAACATTCATAAAAAGTATGAACCCTCAGGGACCCTGAACAGGTTTTGAGCTGAACTAGTTCATTTCATTTTCTTAAGTATTTTTAAGGTCAAAAATCATCTGATTCAAGAGAACTTCAATTTCCTTGGGTTCATTTAAAAGCAATATTTTTTCACTTGTCTAACATCAGAGCCTTTAGAAGATGCTTTAGACTTCCACCTGAATCATTTTCTAATATTTCCAGAGCTACACCTACAGCTGTTCATTGGCTCAAATGTAATTATTGTAATGAATCAATGCGACACAATGTTTGGATCTGAATACAGTCAAATTAGGGGTCAACATCTAAATATCCAAACATGTAGATATGCAGTATCTCTGAAATGCCAACGCTAAGCACAGCTGTACAATAAAATACACCTGAGTAAAAGCTAGTGTTTCTCTGGCTTCTCTGATCTGCTGTGGCGCTCCAGGACCTTGTGGGATTACCCCAGACTCGGTGCAGCCCTGTGGAGTTAAAGGTTTCTATCACAGATGCTTTTATCCAACGGATTAAGTGTACAATTGAGAAAATTTAGGGTTCACCATCTTTATTGAACGGGTGGAGCTGATGATTGAACCACAAAAACTCAAAACTCATCTCTACTACTCTGAAGACTCAATACAGTGCAGTTGTTATTCTGGTTTCATGTGTTATTTTTTTAATACAGGAGCCACTCATTCAAGTTCAATTGTCTGCCTTTTCCTACTAATGTGACACAATCACATCTGCTTTTATACTAATTACTATAAAGCTCACGTTGACAGATTTCTGTAACCCATTTTTATGTCAGAAATGCTGCACGAAGAGCCATATTTCTGTTTTAAAGACAAACTAACATACTAAATTTCTCTGACTGCCCTTGACAGCGTCCCAGAGCTGCAGAAAGGACACAGCTCAGATAAAAAGGGAGCTTTTTGAATGCCTGTTGGCACGGTGTTCAATGGGATAAAAGACATGAAATACAGTACAGTGTGTGTCATAGAAGACCAGCCACTATTTCGGAGCAGTGTGTTGTACTATGAACCCTGTCCTGGGGTGGCCTCCTCTCATATCCAGCTGGGTTGCACGGAAAAGAAAGTCACGCTCTTTTCTATCTTTTTCCTCACATGATTTTCAGTCACAAAGTGAAGCCTCTGAGCTCATTCCAGACTCCCTCGCTTGTTCCTACAGTGCTAATTGCCTGGCCCACTTATGACTGTGTTGCTGTCATCTCACCTCATGACAGCCTCCAGCGAGCCAGCGTCTGACATAGCATGACAAACCAATTTTTTTCATCAGCCGCCCTTCGAAAAGCAAAGTATTTCAATCACAGCGCTGTGTTTACAACGATATACAAGTTGTTATTGCAAATTGATCACAGAGTTGCACTGGGTTTGTACGTTATTTCCACACTGTCCTGAAGCCCTCTTGTAAGGCCTGAACACCCTGCTTTTTCAGAACAGTCTTGGAAAAACTTATTAGACCACCCTTGTTTTCTTCAATTTCTTATACATTTTAATGCCCGGTACAACTAAAGGTACATTTGTTTGGCCAAATATAATAACAACAAAAATAGCTCATCTAGCCATTTTTCATGGTTTTCTGGATAATAACCATTTGTACAAAATGTAAGATAATTTAATGTTATTTATTTATATAATTTCTTAGTCAAATAACATTGATGACCCTGAACCAAATGAAGCAATCCCAGATCATAACACTGCCCCTCCAGGTGTGTACTGTAGGCACTAGGCATGATGGGTAATCACTTCATCCACCTCTCTTCTCACCCTGATGCGTTCATCACTCTGGAACAGTGTCAATCTGGACTCAGACCACATGACATTTATCCTGATCCGACTCCCTGCATCAGAGTTTAAGAACGTGTTGGAACTGAAACACATTAATCACTGCAGTAATTATGTAATCAACGATCTGAACTATTTCTTTAGTTAAATCCAGGTGGCGATGCTGCTCCAAAAAGCCGCGGCCTAGAACTTCTGTTTAAAAATACTCCAAGTCAGTAGATTTTTTTCTTACTGTTGCGTCATCTGTTTTATTGAGAGCCTTAAACAAGTATTATGTGGGTCCATCTTTAGATTATTTGCACATTCACAAGAGTCAAGTGAATAATAAAAAAAACAGATGTTGACAGACGTTAGAACAAATGAAAAAGAAGAGTTTTAAAAGAAACATGGTGCAGTATTTGTTGACACACCAGGAAATGGAATTATTTTTTAATTAGTATGGGATAAAGGGGTAATATATAATAATAATTAATATATCTGTAAATCAACACAATATTAACATTCGTTGCCATGTTTATGGAATGACTTCTTGTGTTATCTCGTGATAATAAACAAATTATTGCATTTGTGATTTAATGGAAAAACTGACTTTACGCACTTCTGTTTTTTCCACATTTAGTAAATCTTGGTGCATATGTCCAACGAAAAAGCGACTACAGAATGAATGCTGCACACTTTGAATTATTCAGTTTTACTTTAATCAATGTGTTATTTTAAGTTTTCTACAATTATCTGCAGAGGCAACAAGGCTGCATTTACTTATCAGGGAATAAAATATACTCATACACTGTTAGAAATGCTGGTAAACTCGTTGAAGGCATGTCTTAACATATAAAGGATTTTAGAGCAGAATACATGTTTGGGGCATAGAAGAAGCTTATGTTGATAGGATATTTTTTCAGTTGTTCTCCTCCAACCTTTTATGCCGGCAGATCTTTTGACTTTGCAAAAACAGGTGTAACTACATAAATAATGCCAGCTGTCAGTGCTACTTTTCTTTTTGTTTCATGCTGACTCAGTGTTGTGGCAAAATGACACACCTGAATGAAACTGAGGTAGAGCCAGTGTTAGGAGGGGGATTGTCAAAATGTGATAGTTTATTGTTACTATTTAGCCTAAAAGGTAATTTATTTAATTCATCAAAATAATGCAATCTATTTAATTTCCTAATGTTTTGATTAATTTAAACCAGGCATTGCTTTTTTTTTTTTTTTTATTGTTCTTACATATCACTTCTTAATCTCCATCACTGGGTTTGAAAAGTAAAAGTCTCATTAACGTTGATTTAGCTCTTTGAACTATTGTAACCCATTAACAGTAATAATTATCTTTACTTTTGTGAGCTAGTGCAGGTTACAGCTAAGACTCAGCAAGAAGGTCTTTATGGTCTCCATACTATTACTAACAAAAGCAGTAAAGCACAAGGCATGAAGGCAGAGGGAATACTGCTCAATTCTGTTGTTATAGATTCTCCTCAAAAGTCCAGATTGCATTTTTATTACGGCTACCGCAGTGCACAAATTCCACAGGCATTGGGTATTTTATAGGCAAGCATCAAAGTTTTACCATTCGCCTGGGATGGCCACCGCAGCACTGAGGGATATTCCACCGATCACCATCTCCCCGGCTAATAGCTTCTTGTATTGGAAGTTAATTCTGTGATGGAATTAAATTATAAACCATGTCCAAACAAATTAACGTCAAACTACAAGCAGGTGCGTTTTTTGACAGGCTGAGGGCATTAGTAATCTAACGCATGAGCCCTCTCTCCTCTTAGCTCGGGGGCCCCAGCTTTGAAGCAATATACCCATGCCCCCCACCACCCCACCCACCTCTGAAAATTCCCATTTCAGAAGCCCTCGGTGTAGCGGCACATGGGGGAGAAAGGCACTACCTTGCTTAGGGATAGATTAATGTGCCATCCTAATGTGGATCTATAGAGAGTAGGTTTCATCCCTATCCCAAAAGTCAAAGCAGAAAATATTATCCAACACATCTCACTGGGGAATTTACCTGTTAAAACATTTATTCTCACTTTCAATTACTATTTGGTTTCCCATCGCAGAGACGAAAATTACCATGTATGCTATTGCCATGGGATATAGAGATAAATTGAGCCTAATATCCAGTTTGATATTGCTAGGCAAATAATCCTGATATGAGTAAAAATGGTTGCTATGCGCTTTTTCCAATCTTACAGTATCGAGTTACAGTTTGATATGTGTGCAGGAGCTGCAGGATGAACGTAGATTTATCATAGTGCTTCCAGTTAAAAGGCAGACAGACACCAGTCCCTGTGCACGGCCCTCTGGGATATCTGCCTCCCAGGACACTACAGCTATTGATCCAGTCGGCTGGAATCAAGAGGAATAAGCGTTTAACTGATAGTCAATGGAACCCGATTCCTGGGGACTCATAGTCAAAACACCACAATTTGATGTTTTATTAAACAGTTGTGTTTACATGCTGTTTGCTCTGCATTGTTAATAGAAGCTGCCGCTCACTGTACACAGGTGCCTCCAGCTCCTGCGGTAGGAATCGATACCCGTGCTTCCATGGACCCTAATATTCCACTAATAATTGGAAAAATAAAACAATCTGAAAAAATATCGCTTGTGTAATCTGCTCATGTGGAATCAAGTGGCCCATTAGGTTGAGAGTGAAGACCGACGTAAACCAGTGATAATCCAGTCTGCAGGAAAACCTAGGATGTGGTCGGAATGCATATATTCTCTCTGCGAATATTTCACATGGGCATAATATTAAATGAAGTGATGATTTTCCTGAAGGAATAAACATTGAGGCAGAACAACAAAAACTCTAGCTGATAGAGTTTTTTTTTCTGACTTCTTTAATGATTTAAGAATTGTTGAACACTTCGATGATTGAAGAGCTCAGAACCACATGCTGTTCAGACAAGTTGAAAAGATGAACAAAGCAGGAATCTACTGAACCACGGGCTGCATCAAGAAGCGCTGGGAAAGTTCAAAGGCTGCTTATTACAAGGGTACATTTATATATTCCATTTATATATTCCAACAGACAGATGCTTCACATTGAGTGGAACCAAGTTATCAGAAAACTATATTCTGATGAAATGCTTCAAAGCACATAAAGCTACATCTTACCGGCCACTTCACACCATGTCCATGTACAAGGTTAAAGCTGGAACCTCTATTCAGAAGGATTTCAGACAGGTTAAAGAAACGCTGTCAGTTTAACTATAATGACTGAAAACAGGAAATCATCTGATACGTTAATGTGATGCTCTCATTGGATTTCTCAAAACACAAAATAATCACTGATGGTTAAAAACTATACTTTGTATTATCATGGGCTCAGAAGTCAAACGGTGTTAAAGACAAATATCAACATCCCTTCACAACATTTTTTTTCTTTTATAGATAAAATGAATGTATACGTATTTGGATTTTAGTTATCACAAGACATGAAATATTTTCAGGGTTTTTATGTTGTAAGCTAATTATTTTCACTCTTTTCAGTGAGTTGTCGAATGCATCCAGTTTGTCTTGCTTACATTTTTTTAATACACATATTAGGTTTTAATGAACAAGAAAACATTTAAAAGACCATTGCACTTTGTGAATTCTTTCTGTGAAATGTGTGAAATAAATAAACTTTACTCACTTATAACGGGAAACAAGTGGTGCCAGGCACAACAAACTCCGCCCCTTCCACATACTGTCACTTATTTTGGCATCGATCCAGCTGAGGTCATCATGTCTACGCGTGTGCTGATGTCAGCATAGACATAGACAGCAAAGACTCATTTCAGCCATTATAAGTAAACAGGAGGGAAGAAAAAACGAAAAAAAATCATAAGAATTTTGAACTTTGACTTGCTGTTCCAAAAATGTCATCAGACCTATTCTGGGTCACTGGCGATCTATGAAGCCAATTTGGTATGAATTCAACTAATAGTTTGGCTGCTAGAGTGTGAACAAAGAAACCGAACCAAAAACAATACCCCTGCCTCCCCTTCTGCTTAAATACATTTGTCCTAAATGTGGTTTGAGGCATATAAAGGTTTGTCTCCTCTTGCAAAATAATCAATAAGTGATTTCTTGAGGAAAAGTCAACTTTGCCTTCTCTAGTCATGCCATGAAGGCCAGTGGAGGAAGAATTTGTGTGGGTTTTTTTTTTTTCCTTGTCTCAGTTTTTTTCCTGAATAAGAGGAAGGTCAGGTGTAGAGAGCCACATTAATTCTGAAAAAGACTGTGGTTGAAACAGTACTTGGAGGGGGCCAGGAAAGGTCAGCAGAATATTTCTAATAATGAAGAATGAAGTGTAGGCTATTAAGTAAATAAAACATAATGAATGTGGAGTGAGGAAATTCCCTTTAGGCCTAATCGAAGCCTGATCTGACATCATCTCTGCTCTTCCAGAGTTGTATGTTTGTCAGACTAATTAGATGTGTTTTGCAAAAGTTTTCAGACAAAATCATGCGAAGTAAGCTGCCACGTGCAGGGAAATACAAATTTAACACCTCGTTATTCAAAGCGTGACTTATATTTGGTATTTCTCCGGCGTAGCCCCCCCCCCCCCTTCTTCAAACAAAAGTGACATGTTTGCACTGTCTCGCTGTGATCTTCCATGTAAATAACATTGTCGGCTAAGCCTGAACACATTTGCATTCTCACATCCCGACGATAAAGCCCACAACGTGCACGAGACTGAGGCTTTGAACTCCACACCGAACACAAACAGTTTCACAGGAGGGATGAGGAAGAAATGAAAGAGAGGCAGAAGCACCGAGGACACAATAATTAAACCCTGCAAACTCCTGCTGGTCCGACGCTTGACCACGAGACAAAATGTCCAGTCCGAGGAGGTTAACAGTAATACTTGGAGACATTGAGGGGATGAGATCAAACCAGTCGAGGCTTGAACAGGTGGTTATCTGTGGCAGAATCACTTGTGAAAGGAGCTTTTGCCCTTTGATAGAGAGAAGATGAAGGGTGGGGATAAGAAATGATTATTGATCGGCGGTCGCTTTATCTGCCTCAACCCTGATGACCACACAATGCAATCTAACTTGGTCCAAAAAGGTGCAAAAGTGCTGATGGGTTTTCCACAGCACTTTATTGCCATTTGTATTGTTTACATCATATCGGTTTAGTTATCATCGTCGAAGCATTCCAGCGTTTTCACTCTCAGCTGAGAAAAAAAAAAAAAAGATTATTTTAGATTTTTCAAATAGAGTTTAATAATCTTGATAAAATTGCCAAAAGATGACTCTAAAATCCTAATGCTCCATGTAATGCAAGAAGAATTTAACAAATAATAGCCCAATATTGATAAATGTCATATGTTATAATGCAATAAAAATTATTGCAATAAGCATTTGACTTTGCCTTGAGGGTTAAGTTTGTTTACATGTACAAAACGCTTCAGAGTTTATTACTTAATTTCACTCATTTCTGAAATATATTTTGTTGTTTTAATTATTTTACTCATTCTAAATGTTCTACCTCTAGATTTCTGAAATATTCTGTCCATATATAAATCCTAAGTAATCATCTGATTTATAAAACTCTAACTAGGAAAAAAAAATCTATGTTTAAGAACTATTGATTTTGACATTCATTGATAATTATTGATAACTACTGATATGGTCCTTTTTGTCATGATAATATTCCAAATCTGCAGGAAGAGGGAGTCCTTCAAACTGTGTGTGATGAGTCCCAGTATTTTTGTCCATATACTGTATTTGTCTCACCAGTCAACAGTGGGAATTAAAAGGAAGTCAAATGTATTTATAAAGCACTTATCACAGAGAAACTTCAAAAAGTGTTTTACAGATTAAAAGGATTACAAGAAAGCAACATACAAAAAAGAGAAAAAAAATCAGCTAAAACAACTCAACAGCTCAGAAAAAATGTTCCAATGACCGCCCACTTAAACACAATGCCAGTAGATACACCAAATCCAGGACTTCACCACCAGAGCAGAGCTTGTATCCGAAACAGCATAGGTAGGCCTTTGATTTTAATAATTTTTCTTTCATTTAATTTATAATTAATAAAAAGTAACAAAGAAATAAATACATAATGAGAGGAATCTTTCCTTAAGTAAAAGTTA
>JAPTYQ010000006.1:28814481-28827290 GCA_029814465.1 Ostorhinchus cyanosoma | reverse complement strand
AGCTCACAAAGCTTCCCTCAGTTAACCAAGGTAGTCTGACTATAGAAGGACTGTGATCTCCAGGTGTAAACACATCAAAAACATGGGGTCTTTGAAGGGAGACCAGATGCTGATGTTTGCATGGAGTCCTATGGGAGACTCTGCATAAACAGCTATTTAGTGAAATCTACTGGTTTCATGACAAACAGGTGACCTCTGGGATTATCTTTCACATCATATCCATAGAATATAACACTTAATGAGATCTAAAATTAACAAAATGATAGTTCTGTGAGAGAAGTGACAGCTTGAGGTAAGGATGTTGTAGTTTTCCAAGTAGAAAAACCACAGACCAAACACACATACATGATTGTTATCTCCTCTTTTTTATACTGTCAAAACCAAACTCATCAACAATCTCTCCCATCACAGATATAAAAAAAAAAAAAAAAAAAAAGAAACATCCACTCTGCTGAACCACAAGATTAATTATACCTTCGGGTCACACTGATAAAAAAAAAAGCATTAAAGTTTGAGCTAATTAGCCTAAATTAGCTGTTGTGTTTCCATGAGTGGTAAACGGTTGACACTGAATCTTTAGTCAGAATACCTCTGGGAAAGTTATGGCTTAAATACAAAATTTTACATGAAAACTATTATCATAGTACCAATAACCAAGGCAATTTATTATATTTTACAATAACTTCTTTTAACTAATTTAAATGTTTTTTTTACTGGTTTTCACTGTCTTAGTGCATGAGTGTTTTGTTTTGCTTTTATCACAGCTGAATAACCCCCCTTTTTTCAGTGTAATAATGTGCCAGTTTCATTTGTTAACTGTTTTCTTTCAAGAATCAGCTGCTTTATCATCACTATATTAAATCTTCTCTTGATTATTTTGCTAATGAAATGTCAATATATCTGGTTTAACAGCACCATTTACCTCTATTTGATGGTGAACGTTGCTTTAAAACCGTGTTTGTTAATTTTTTGTCCCGTCCATGCTGTCCATCTTTATTGGTGAAGTTCGGTTTCACTAAAAGTTTAATTAAGCTTGGACAACAAACTTCTGTCTGGTCAGAGAGCAGTGTATAATTTATGCAAACACATGAGGAAGCCTTTCAAAAGTCAAACATTTACATTTGGTTAAACAAGTAATGCTAGCGTGTGCTGGTATTATTACAATTCCATATCATAGATGTTTTTGTAACTTATATATGCTGTAAAATGTAATGGTTTCAAATAAAATATGCTAAATTTTCATTGAAAAAAAACAAAAAAACAACCAGTAATCCCTCCCAATCATCACTTTCAACCCAATAGGAGTGTGTGGCGGTGTATTTAGCTGCAGAGCTTTGACCGTCTGCCTGTTTTGCTGTGATCAGGATGTTTCTGGGCATAAGACCTCTGGGGAACAAGAGTGCATCTCTAACCAATAACAATACCATGCACATAATGTAGTTACTTTGTTTACATTGATATCTCCTCTCTCTGCTGTGTTCTGTGTGCTGTGGGTGGGTGTGCCTGTGAGACAATATGCAGGGATGAATTACACTGTCAGTGCTACATAAACTGCTAGCCACAGCAGACACCATTCACCCAGGACATTCCCCTATGGTTCTGCAAATGTATAGGTATTATTTAACTGAGCTTTAGATCATTGATAGTCTGGTTTTTTTGGGGGGGTTTTTTCGTGTTTCACTGCTGATTTTTGCTGTAAAGGCTCATTCTGCAGCTTGGCTCAACCACTGTTGCCCTCACCTTGTTTGTTGAGTGGAGTATAGAAAGGTTTGAGCAATTTATTTACACCAAGAAATAAACACTGGTGAGAAATGTTATAAATTGTACCTTTAAAATATACACTCTAAACCAGGGGTGTCCAACTCATTTTAGTTCGGACACATACCGCCCAATTTGATGCCAAGCAGGCCAAATTTGTGAAATAATAACATAAAAACTCATAAATAACTCAAACTTTTCTTGTTCAAAAAAGCAAAAGTGTAATTTTACCAAAGTTATGCCTCAGCTTCTCCTTTACAACTTACAGATCACAGTGGATCTACACAGGCACAAAATAATTATTAACAGATATAATATTGTTAAAATTACACTCACTTTTCTTAAGAAACTTCTAGTTCATTGTTGTATTTTGTAAATGTAAACATTTCCATCATGTAGGCAAATTTTACCTTTTTCACAATAAAAAAAAACAAAGAAAAATTTGGATTTTTCATTATTTGTAGCTGATAATGCTATTATTTTACTTGTCAAATCCACTTCAGATCACATTGGGGTGTATTTGGTACCTGCACTAAAATGAGCTTTACATCCATTTTTAGTGTAATTTGTACACCACAAAACTTCCCCCTAAGGGCTGGATCAGACCCTTAATACAGGTGACCACTCTTCTCATAACCACATAATCCATATAATAATAATATTCCCCAAAAGTCATTCCAAAATCAGAATTTCTCTCCTTGATGAACATTTAAAGTGGCATCACAGGACTCAACAGATGAAACAAGACTGGTGAGAGGCTGACATGAAACAAATGAAAGGGAAAAAGTCACGTAGCCGTCAGCTCTTTAACAACCTGTCCCAAGGTCAATAGTCCTGCACATGAGGGGAGGAAGCGCTTGATGAGGACTGAATTTCACACAGGCCGACTTCTTCATTCTGGCTCAAATTACAGTGTATGAAAGTAGGATCATCAGAATGACATGGAATTCATTCCCCATAATTTCGCCGTCATATCTGTGATAGAGTACATCTCATTTACAGTAGCTGAGAGAATTAATTTCTGTCCTGATTGAATCGAGGCCACTGCCTATTTCACACACTTGACTTTTCACCTGAGCCTGAATCTACACAGTCTGGCATTTAATTAAATAGTCATCCAGTGCATATGAATTTGTAATGTATATTCAAATTAATAATACGATCGTCACACACTTTATTTTCCATTACTCATGCTGAGCAATAAACCATTAATCACATTATTACAGCAGTCTAATTACATATGACGAGGGCTTGCAACGTGTAAATTCAGCAGCTTTGAGGCGTTTGTGTTTAAAGGTCAGATGTGAACCAAGCGTCTGCAGGGAACAAATGTGAGATTTTACCACTAAATACCAACTTTACATCCCAACTACGCAGCACGGCACACATTGTCCACTTCAACATGCACTCGTGTCATGTTAACGTCAGCGTGTTTGACAGCTCAGACCGCACAGACTTAGGATCTCATTTATCGCACTGCAGTCACATCAGTGCTGAGATGGAAGGGCTGAGAAGATGCTGAAGAGCTAAACAAGTCCACCTCGAACAGCATCCACTGAGCAAATGCAAGAAGTGGGACGATAATGAATGGGCACATTTGTAGTCATTGTGTGAAACATCCTCATTTCTCACAGTCTGTGTCACTCTCATTCACATTCCATCCACATATACACACACACACACCGCTGTATTCCCTGCTTTTCTCTTTCTCATTTTCCCCCTCAGTCCTGCCCGACTCCCCGTGGAAAGCGGAGGTCATTGGTGTTAGGAGAAAGAGCGGCAGGTTTCAGTGAAAGACGGGAAAGAAAGACGAGAGCAGGTTCCTCTGACAGTCTCATATCGCCTCTGACTTTATAGCCTTCACATTAACATAAAGCCAAGACGGGATCAGACACATATGCCTCCTGAAACATACACTGAAAATGCCATTTGTTGCATAATCAAAGAAGGTGCCCTGAGTATCCATATGTAACCCTACTGTATTTATTGCTGAATGCACTTATATGCAAATTTTTAAATATACTTTTGAGGAACCATAAACACTGTTGTGCTCATGGTTCCCTCTTGTGGAATAATGCATATGAAGGTACACACACACTCACCATAAAAGAATAGCTTATTAGCATAGGCTTTATTAGATATTGTAAAGCACTTATTAATATCTTCTGTATTCTGCAGGTCCATATTCTACAATTAGTTTACAAGTACTGAAATGAACAAACCCTGTTCTGCATGCTTTAGTAGATAGGTTTGGAATTCTACTAAGTGGTCCATTATAGTAATAAAGATGATATTTCTACTTGTACCACTGAATAGGAATACAACTCCTGCATCTCAATAAACCGCCACTTTTCCTAGGTAGAACCCATCACTTAACAATAGGGACTCTTAATTGCAGTAGTTTTGTGCTATAATGGATTTACTTAGTGTGAAGGAGAGGCAAGTTCTGAATAGGCGACCTGTGTGGGTTAATAAGAGTCTAGTAGTGAATTAGTTATGTGCCAGACCTCACTTTAGAAAGGGGAGCCTGTTCTAAAAGGTTATTGGGATTCAATTTAGTGTTATTTTGGACACAGATGAAATTGTGTGGTTTGTTACAAAAGAAAAGAGTATATTTATTAAGTGTCATTAAGGAAAAAGGCTGTGCTTGTGATACTTGTGGTGCTACCATTTTTCAGTATTTATTCAATTTAAGGATCAAATGACTTAAGCGGTGTACACACACAAAGATAATCAGGCTGTTTTTGTTCCCAGCTGAGGACGGCAAACGGCAAATTATTTTATGTCTTATAAGATTATCCTGTGGTCTGAGGTGTGTTAAGAGTGAATTTGTCCTGATAATTGGCTTGGAAACGGGTTGGGGCCGACAATCATAAATATTAAACTTGTTCAATATTTACAACTAAAATTCTTCGTGTGTAGGGAAAGCTGACTCTGTGAATTGGGACGTGGAATGGAAAGTAGCCAATCAAAAAGCGAGCTGACTGAGGAAATAAAAACAAGCATAGCCGACCTGAAACTTAAAGCTCGGTGGACCTCAGAAAGTTGGGATTTTTTCGTTAAAAATAATCCCACGAACACCATCATTCCCTAGTCTGGTATGCCTTTTTTATGTTGCGTATTGTGTTTTCCGGTTGTTGCTATTTCTTCTTTGTTTTTGTTGATCATGCAAGTTTTCTGGCTAGGAGGGTTAGATTCTAGATCGGTGGTGGACAGAATCTTTGTGTGTGTTGAGATTATCAGAGCACACACACAGTACAATCAAAACTGTTCAAAGCCTGATTTTTTATTTTCATGTGTGGGGTCTTTTCTTATGCGTTTACCCCACTTTACTTGCCATCAAATAGCATTAACTAAAAGTCACTGAAAAACTGTAATGTTACACTTAATGGCCTGTAAAATATGTCTGTGTAGAATAAGGTGCTAAACACTTTTATCATAACTAATAAAAGCTCAATAAACTACTAACATGTATGCTAGTTAATGATGAGCGTACCACCTGTCATATAACACATGTACCATGATTTCACATGCTACAAGGTAAGTAGTGAGTTTAGATATGTGACTGAAAGATAATAGAGTTCGCTGTTAACCCTTAAAGACCTAAAAATGTTTTCGTAGTGATTTCCAAATTAAGTCTTCTCTACATGTAACATTTATCCTCTGCAATTTTCAGTAAAAATCAAGTATTTCCTTATGTTTAATTCACTAATCATGTAAATGTTCAGAGCATAATTCAAAGTTTATCATATCTGAACAGAGAAAACTGAAACTGCAAAAACATATCACTAACTGAAGGCACAAACAAGTTTATTGGTGAATCACTGTTGCAGAAAAAGACAGGAATTCATGGTCACATAGCTGCTGAACGTCAAACGGGTCACATGTGATGGCACGGAAAATCTGAGAAGCTGCTTTTTACCAGAATTATTTCAATGTGTTGATAAGATTAGCGGTTCAGCAAATATTAAACATTTTAGCTCAGATGCTTTTGGTCACCAGGGATTGTTTAGTGTTTGGAGAGTTAACATTCAACCACATGACTCACTGCTCTATGTCTTGGAAATGCGGCTTCTCTCTTCAACATCAGGTCACTCATCTTTATATTCAGTCTATTGATTTGGACTGAGAGGACAGAGCTGCAGAGGGACGGTGCATAGTTTCATATCCTTTTGCTTTTCACCCTGATTTCAGCTCTTATGGCGTCAATATAAACTGTTACCTACTCTTATTACCGCTTTTTCCCTGTATTTAACCGAGGCCACCATATTACCTCATCCTCAACAGTGTGACATAAGTTGCTTAACATACATGACGTCATTCATCTACATATTGTGCAACTGTAGAACCCAAAATCTTCCTCTCATTTCACACAGAGCACAATGAGTTTCCTCCCCATTCAAGCAAACATGGCTTTTTTTCGGCTATTTACCATGTTTTCACTCTGAAACATCCCCCCGCCCTTCCATCTCTCCAGACAGTTGCAGTGGCCCCTGCCTCATCTTCATTTGGATCTCCCTGTTTGGAAATAAATCACATTCATAGAACACCTGAGCTGGCAATGGGAGCCGAGCGGGATCGGGGTCCCAGGTGGACCAATTCAAATAGCATTCAGTTTGTGCAGTGGGAACACACACACACACACACACACACACACACACACACACACACACACACACAACACAAAGGTTATGGTCAATCAAACCCTTTGCGCTCCTGGGTCACACATAGAAACTATAAGCCCCTGTTCACACATACATGTCTTCTTGTTTTCCCTCTCTCTCTCTCTTTATATCACTCATGCTCTCTCTGCCATTCATTAACTGACAGCTCCAGACTCTCCCTGGTGGAATTGTTGGGAGGCAGAGGATTTGCATTTCTATTTTTCCAATATCTCTTCTGGATGGAGGATCATGTGCTTACCACAGGAGAGAAAAGAAGCAGGCAGGACTGCAACAGACTGACATTTGTTAAAGATGTTCATCTCCTCTCATCTCTTTCTTTTTCTAATTCCAGAGACTCCTTTACCTGTTGTCGGTTGCTATGGGGAAAGGCAATGCTGTTAAGGGGATGATATGTTCGCTCTACTCATTACCAAGTGAGTGGAACACATGCAATTCAAATCTGAGGTCACACTATGCGAGCATGGCTGCCGTTGTTGGCGCTCACGGATACAAAAGTCTGCTGCAGTCCCTGTGTATCAGTGTATCTATCAAAATATCGTGGATGCTAGAATTTGTGGTTTAGACAGGAAAGACACTGTACTTCAGTACTGAGTCATAGACAGAACAGAACAAGCCAAACAACACCAAAGCGAAAAGATAGATGCTGCACAGGAGACGAGCTTTTATTTTCATTCTCTCATGTTGAGACTTTTTATAATGTTTTTCACACATTACAAAACCATGGATATTGATCAGAGCGGAACAGAACCCACT
This sequence comes from Ostorhinchus cyanosoma, assembly GCA_029814465.1. Lineage (NCBI taxonomy): Eukaryota > Metazoa > Chordata > Actinopteri > Kurtiformes > Apogonidae > Ostorhinchus > Ostorhinchus cyanosoma. The sequence goes on along the minus strand of JAPTYQ010000006.1, from coordinate 28,820,094 downwards.
GTCTTCATAAGCTCTTAGTCATAACCAAAGCCTTTTGTATTTGTGAATTATATCTGACAGATTCATCTCAAAAAAGCATGTGGCTGGACTGTGCTGTACATGGTCTTTATTTGATGTGATAAAGCAATGGAACATTGTTTGGTTGAGCAGCAGTGAGGCAGGATTAACATCACCTGTTGTGTTCAAGAACAACCACAGCTTCATGGTGCCATGAGCTTTAATAGACTCCACAGGTCTACGAGGGAACAAACCTGTCCTCGAACAGACCTTAAAGGACAAACAATGAGCTCTAGTACCAGGACTCAACTCCACTGGAAATGCAATTCATACACAAGTACATATATGACATTTCTCTATAGGGTAAACATATGCGTACATCTTATTGTGTGCCTTACAGTCCAGTATCTCAATATTAGATTATTTCATAACAAAAAAAAAGGATTCATACTTTAGAAATGTTGAACTTCTGGGAGGTACGTTCATTTATGCACTCAAGACTTAGTTGTGGATCCTTTTTCATACAATTATCGCCTCAATGCATCCTGTGACTGAGCTGTTCTGGAGGGCGTTTTGCTTTGACAGCAGCCTTCACCTCATCAGTTTTGTTGAGTCTGGTTTTCTCGCATCTTCCTCTTGGTAATAACGTAATGATTTTCCTAGAGGTTGAGTTCAGGTGAGTTGGCTGGTCAGTCAAGCACAGTTACCCCATGGTCAGCAAACCAGGTCTGAGTAGTTCTGGGGGTGTGGGCAGTTCCGCGGTCCTACTGGAAAGGAAATCAGCATCTACATGAAGCTTAGCAGCAGACAGAAGCATGAGGTGGTCGAAAATCCTCTGGTGGATGATTGCATTGACCTTTGGACTTAATAAAAGACAGTGGACTAACACCAGCAGATGACATCATCATTACTTGTAGAAACTTCCCAATGGACTTTAAGTGACATGGATTCTGTGTCTTTCCACTTTTCATCCAGACATCGATTTCCAAATGAAAAACAGGACTTGGAGCCGTGGTCCACGTAGGACTCCTCGACTTCACCTCTAGTTCTGGAGTAACTAAACACTGGGAATATCACACTTCTCGTCCATCTGCGGTGACTCTTGATGCTCCGACTCTGGCCTCAGTCCACATTCTTGAATTGACTTTTGTTCATAATCCTCTCAAAGTTGTGGTCATCCATGTTTTTTATCCACCTTTTCCCACCATCTTTTCCTTCCAGTCAACTTTTCATGAATAAGTAGTGTGTACGGAACCCGACTGAGAGATTCACGGTATTTATTTTGCAGAAATAGTGATTGCAATGAAATATTGTAATAATTTAAGATAAGCTTGTATGAGCTGCAGGCCATAATTATCCACATTAAAATGTAAGAAAAGCTTGAAACATTTTACTTTATGTGTAATGAGTTTAAAATATTTACACTTTTTACCTCTCAGCTAACTTGGGGCCAAAGGGGTATTGTAATCGTTTGCCTGTCTGTCTATTCAACTACGTAATTGTATTATCTGAAGAATGCATTGAGATATCTGCATCAAATTTATACTGTGGACGCATCCTGGCATCGAGCAGAAGCCTATTGAAAATGATCACCTTGACCTACTTTTTCAAGGTCAAATGGTGACATGACCTTTCAATGATGTAATCGAATTATCTGAAGAATGCATTGAGCTTTCCGCACCAAATAAATGTAAATTATCAGGCAGTAAATTTCAACTGAATCTTAAACTACATTTGGCCGAGGGGTATTAAAAGTATGCACCATTCATGATATAAAAAAAATATTGAGCTTTCCCACTAGATTCAAATTTTCTGAGATGCACCTGTACATATGAAGTAAAAAGTCAAGTAACAATGTTAATATTGTAAATGCAATACTAATTTCACTGTGATTATTGAATATAAGTTTAAACTCAGACAGCCAGAGGACTATATATGACAATAACAAATCACCTCATATCTAACACATACTGTATGCCAACATTACCTGTCATATATTTATGGCATATACTACATTTCCATATTTCCTATAACAGCTTACAGTGTTTTTTGTATTTTTTAGAGTTTTACAATTTATTTTTAATGCACTCCCTTCAATGCAACATTGATACTAACAGATTCAATGAGAACAAATTCTGAACATTGCAGTAGAAGGAGTGAAATTACCACAAGCCTATAAGACTATGCTCTCAGTTAAACAAACCTTTGGACTTTCAACAGCCTGATTTAAACATTTTTATGAATATGGTATCATGATGTATGTCTGTGAATAGTGCAATAGGGGTAGATGAAGGTGTAAACAGCACTGCTGGTGGGTGAACCATTTTTAAAGGAGGTATGCAGGTAAGTAAGTTGGTAGATAAATAGATAAATGGGTACATAAAATACAACAAAAACCAAGCCCAACCTTATGCATCATTTATAACCTCACCTACAAGACTCTTAACACTAAAAATGCACTTTTTAGCCGTTCAATCTGAACTCATCCTGTGTGTTTAGTAAATTAATCAATAATACAAAGCCAGTCTCTACACTGCACATTACTTTACTTCTTTCCTCCAAACATCTTTCCATGTGTTGCAGACAACACACTCAAATCCCTAATGAAAAAAGAACTCTGATGCATTCTGAACAAGCTCCTGAAAATAAAAGCTACACAATATGAAAACCTGCATTTTGTGCCTTTACAGCTGTAGACAACACATCTTGCATTTATAGTGTGGATTTTTAAGAACAGAGTGAAGACAAATGGCCTGTGGTTGAGAAATGTACAAAGAGCAGCCAGGAGTTAAATAGAAATTTTGCAGTTGGGGGCTCTGCTCCTGATGTTACACCAGGCTCTAGTGGACTGATCTGTCCTGTCTGGTGTCGGCACAGGGACTCAAACCATAAGTTACACAGATCACTTTCAGCTGTCACTGGCGCTGATGTAACTCCATTAATTGACTGCTGTCAGCTTACAGTAAGATGGCGTACTATTCCAGTTAGTCCTATCAAGGGTTTCATTGAGGATTAGTCGCCTGGCCACTGGGACACATTCACTGTTCCACAGTCTGACCACATCAGACAGCTTCAGATTAATTGCGGTCCTTTCTTTCTTTTAAAGCAGCAATGTCAGTCAGACTGGCCACCATGACAGAGCACTGAAATCTGATATTTAATTCAATGTAGAAAACTGGAGCGACCCCAACAAGCTTATTCTCAGTATTTTACTAACATTTTCATAGCATTCAGACCTGACTGGACACTGAAAACTCCCCAAAGCTGCTGTAATCTCACAGAGAAATGATATTGGACTGGATACTTCTGAGATTTTCTATAAGTCTTGATAGAGCTTATATTCTGCCCTTATATCTGATCCTGACCTTGAAGATTATGTTACAGCTATGTGATGCACTTCTCTGAACTCAAGGTGAAAAGAACAATAAAAATATCTACCTTCTTGCTCTTTATCTACATTACCTTTCCCCCTCTCTGATACAATAACAATCACACAGAATATTGTGTGGCAACAGTAGCAATATCCAAAAATAGTGCTGCGCTCCCAGTTCGCAAGCATTCAATCAAAGCTGCTATGATATTTGATTTTGTCTCATCACTCTGACCAACTCCATGAAGAAAAGGAAGTCATTCCTGTCTTTGTTCAGAGTTTTTCATCATACTTCCTCTTTATATACAATACAATATGATGACTACATGTATAATAAGTGAAGGCAGTTTCATCACTCGAGTTTTCCAATACATTCAGGTAAGACACATAAGAGAACTCTTGCAGCATTTGACGCAACAAGTTTGTCTTATTTTAAAAGAAATGCCGGTGGCAATTCATAATGTGAGGATCATTTTTCATCTGCTTGCATAACCTTGACTTAATAAAGTTCAAACTTTCCCAAAATATTATGACACTGAAGCTGAAGGACAGGAAACACAAACAATGGTCAAAAATATGTTGAAACGAGAAATTATGCCGGCAGTTTAGCATTTAACAGCAATGATTTGTGGTCAATAGCCGATAGAGTACCACGACTGCATCCACGTATCAAAATAAAACATTAATTTATAGTATAACCTTGAAACAAAAAGCAGGATCAAATCTCAGCTTTATATTTCAGTAAATAGTAATAGTACAGTATTTAGCTGGTTGTGTAGGACTGTAAAAGGAGGCATATGTAAATTCACATCCACCCTCAAATTATGTGATTATTACTTGCGCATAAATATTTGACTGATGGAAAAACAACAAAACTCTCATTTTTCAATGAAAACTTTTTGCACTGGCAAGAGGTGGTTTTTCAGGCGCAGTGAAATTGGTGTATCGCTCAAAACTCAGACCTTTTTCTGCAACTAGAGTCATGTGAACAAAAAAAAAACAGATGTTGACGGATGTTACAACAAGCGAAGAAGAAAAGTTTTAAAAGAACACACCGGGAAACTCAATCATTTTATGTTCATCAACATGTCTATGGAATGATTTCTCATGTCATGTTGTGATAATAAATAAATAAATCATCGCATTTGTGATTTAATGGAAAAATCAACATTACTCACTTCTGCTTTTTCAACATTTAGTAAATATCGGTGGTTTTGCACAGATGTCCAATGGAAAAGCCACTACATGGGAACTACAGATTTACTTATAGCTATAACTTAAGCCTATATCTTAAAGCAGGGGTGGCCAGGTCTAGTCCTGCAGAGCCACTATCCTGCATATTTTAGATGTTTCCCTCTTCCAGCACACTTGACAGTCGTTATCAGGCTTCTGCAGAGCTTGATGATAGGCTTATCATTTGAATCAGGTGTGTTGGAAGAGGAATACATCTAAAATATGCAGGATAGTGGCTCTCTAGGACCAGGGTTGGCCATCCCTACTTATGAAGCACAGAAACAAATCAAATTAGAGATCAGCTTAGGGGGAAAAAAGTCTTGTATGTACTAATGCTGTATAGAAATCATCATGGCAGCTCACTGCTCCTAAAGTGCCAAGTGCTGATGCTAGTTGCTAATGTTAAGTGCTTTATATTAGGATGGGTAAAATGCACTGACTGAATTTCCCTACAAGGACAAAGTGAGTTAACCTTAAAGTTAACCTTAAAAAAATAACAATAAATATATTACACACTTCAGTCTAACTGCATTTCCTCAATAGTTGAGGAAATTTGAAGAAACATGGTAAGATCATGCAATGCGTTCGGAATCAGTCTTTTTGAGAAAACACTGAGGCCTAAGCTTTGACCTTCTTTATATTAACTTCATTACAAATACAGACCAGTCTGTCAATTTATATTGTCACAGTAACACCCTCAGAAAATCATGTGAGCATCAAACAGAGGTACTTCACATATAGTACTGGGTTAAAGTACCGAGCCAACATGAGGTTTGTTGGTTTAGTTTTAACATTTTCAGCTCTGTTTAAGATACAAACTGGATATACGGGAAATATGTGCAGCAGTATTTAGTGACCTCCCTTTGCACTTAATATGCATGTACCAATATAAGATTTATTGCATTCATTTTCTGATGTTTTATATCTGTTCTCATAAATATGCTCATTTCAAGGCTGCAAAAATAAAGTTAAAGGTGGAATTAGCCTTTTTTTCTGCGCGGTACTGTATGCTG
>JAPTYQ010000006.1:28761610-28804014 GCA_029814465.1 Ostorhinchus cyanosoma | reverse complement strand
CCAATCCTTAAAATATCTATTTCCAAAAAATAGAATAGAATAGAATAGAATAGAATAGAATAGAATAGAATAGAATAGAATAGAATAGAATAGAACAGAATAAAAAGTAAAACCTTGCTTACATATATCTAAAACATAAACCCCTGTTTGTGATAAAGTGAAGGATTTCTTATTGTTGAGAATATTCTTCTCCTTCTTAAGCTAAATAAACCCTTTAAAACCCTCTTGGACTTGCTGGAAAATGGAAGACCTGTTTTTCTCAGCTCATGAAAATGTTACTTTTTAAAGATATGTGGATCTCACAGGACTGCAACACTACAAACATCTGATGATTTTATAAAATGGATTAAATTAGATTACTACAACCAACAGTATATAAAGTACTTAAATGAACATCCACATTAATTGGTTAGTAATATCAATACAGAAGCATCATATATAATTGTATAGTATATAGTATAGTACATTGTCAGGGATTATGTTGCTGTGCAGTGAAAATGTTTACACTTCATACTTTAACCTGGACCTAAAGCTATTTTTGTGGTTGCTTCTAGTGATTAATCAGGGGTGGTTGTTGTTTTTTCTTTTTATAATGTCCTCTGAATTTTAGATTTTTGGAGTGAGACTCAGGTATTTTCCTAATTTCAATGTACCGATCATGTAGATACTCGTAAAAGATTAGAGTAAATTCACAGATTATTATATAAAAACAGAAAAAACTAAGTCTTCATTAAACATATTAACTGAGTGTCTGCAACAACTGCCCTTTGTCAAATTACACGGGATTTATTGGCAAATTAATGTTGCAGAAGATGACAGTGTTTACATGTTAACTACTGAGCCTCTGAACGCCCAAAAGGGTCATATCTGATCATATGGAAATCTGAGAAACTGCATTTTTTCCTGAATTATTCACATGTACTGACAGGATTTGTGGTTCAGAAGTGATGAAACATTTTAGATCAGCAGGTGCTTTTGGTTGCTGGTGGCTGTTTAGGTGTTTGAGGGTTTGGTAATGTATGGTTTTGGATGTATCACTACTTGTGGAGTACTTTCACAGGGCAGTTTATTGGTACTTTTACACAAGTGAAGGATGTGAGTACTTCTTCCATAACAGTGAGCAGAAATGCACCAGAGAGAGGCTCAGGCTCTGGAGTTTAGCTTTAACACCGTATTTATTTGTTAGCCAAAGTGGAACCACCGCAGGCTTACACCAACATTACATCTACACAGTCCAATCTGTATGAGACATGGCTGCCCTGGGACCCACAGGGGTTTGAATGATTGAGGAGCTCCCTGCTTTCACGTCCTTTTGTCAGTAATGAGGCGAGGGACTCGTTGAGCTGGCAGCCCACTCAGGGTGTGCTGGTGGGCAGCCGCCCTTTGATGGCTCCTGATGAGTGGGGAGCGTCCCGAGCCACTGGGGTGAAAGTTGGCAGGATGCTGGGTCTGTCCAGATGGGGTCTCATCTGGCCCTTCCTTTCCCCCTCGCTACAGATCTCCTCCCCTCACACAATGAGACAGAGCAGCAACTGACTTTCCATCTCAAATCAGACCAAATGAAGATGAGAGGTGTCTGGTACATCAAAAGTGTTCCTGATTGCCAGGCATCTCAGAGAGAGAGAGAGATCCATCACTGACATTTAGAGCTTGTCTGATGGCCAGAGATGGAAAGGTTAGATTTTAGATGTTTGAAGCTGAACTACACAGCGGGGGTGCAGCAGGCATTGGAAGGAAAGCAGCATAAAACAGGTAAATAAACTGAAAATAAAAAAAAAAAAACTAAACACACACACAAATTGAATTCATAAGAGCTACAGAAAAGTTACTTTAGGAAAAACTACATGCATAAGTAAGTGAATATGCATAAGTCTGCTCCTTGTGTTTATCTTTTAAATCAACACTAAGTTTTTCAGCTTGAATACTGGGTGGGAAAAATAGATTTCATTTCACAGTTGGCCAGCAGCAAGCATTTTTTCCCATTGTGTTGGAGAATAGTCCCCCATTCTGCACACGATAACATCACCAAACAAATGTTTATCAAATTGAGTTTTCATCACTCACAATGGAGGAGAAGGAGCCTCATCCTGTAGACACTATCATTTCAGCATAATTTGTTGGACAAAAAGCAATTACTGATATGGAAATCCTTTGAGCATTGCAGTAATTGAAATCCCATTTCACTGCCGCAGTGTTTCTTTGCATGCCTTACAGTTTTATAAATATAGAGGTCTGAATGCTTTTCAACAACTACCTGGATATAGCAGAAGGAAAAACACAGCATCTCCCACTGGTAATCTCATATTCAGGGTTGTGAATTCTAAGTCTGACCCTAAACAAAATATGTTTTTAGCTACAGTCGGTCACTCATTACTAGGAGATTAGCTACATTTCAAGGTAAAATATTCCCTCAGTATAAATAACTGGTGTCTACGTAAGACTTTCACCTATGATTAACACAAGAAGGACATCTTTAATTGAAGAAAACAAACCTTAATGGCATGTTCCAGTTATGTCCTTCCCCACCTACTGTGTTTACAAATCAGGGCTGCTCTCGTCCACTGGGAACTGCTCGCGGCAATGATTTCCGATGCATAGCAGATCCCTCCACCATCCCTTCTTTGAAAGCCCACACTAATTCCCCTTCCCTGTGCACACGGAGCTAAGCAGGGCTCCCAGTGGACCAGGTCAGTGCAGAGCTGGGTTACGGCTGAGCTGACTGGCCAAGCATGGGAGTCAATCGATGCAAATCACTGAGAAACCTCCACCAAGAACAGGAGGGGAAACATAAGAATAACTGCAGTATTATTCTACCCAGTTCACCCAGTTCACCGCACAACGACTCCTCTACTTCACCCGCTGAGGTTCACATGAACTCAGCTGATTAATCCCTCAATGACTACATGTAACTATAAAGTACATTTGAACACAACACCCTGTATATTTCATGCAGGCAAAAACTGCCAAAGTAAAGAACACGTCACCTTACGATAACAGAACCTCATTATATTATTCACACAAGTAATGACACAAGTCCACAGTGTTACTTAACCGAGCTCACACAATTAACCTGCTGCCAAAGAATGAAAGCAATCAACTCCAGAGAATCAAAATGTATAATTAAAATGCAAATCCACAGGGCTCTTTGCTACTCTAAATGGATTATTTGAAATTACCTGTCATAAAACAGTGGCATTAATATGGCATCCACCGCTAAAAGTTCTGAGAGTAAATAAATATTAAGCTCTGAACTGTGGATTTCCACAAGTGGTGTTTGTGCTCTGCATCCATGTATTTATGACTGGCTGCGTATGTGAGCTGAAGCTGAATCTGCTATATTTAGAATCACTTATTTCCTCCACCTGATTGAGACTTGTACGCCTGGGAGTGAAAGAATATACAACCAGATTGTGCTGCTGCAAGTGAAGGCATATTTTAGCGCTGAATATCAAATAACGTGACTTATTGTGTATCCGAGTTAAAAGCTAAAGAGAAAAGATGAACATGTGACTTCAGGCTTGTGTCAAATGATAATTTAAGCATCACACATATTATCTGACATACAATCTTTTGACAGTTAAAAGAACAAAAAGCCAAAAAAAAACCTAAAATTTAAAAACTAATTGACTATGCATAAGCCTAAACATTGATCATCCTGTGTTTTGTGTCACCCCACATAATGAAAACTAAACAGCACATTAAGTCAGTAGGCGACTTCTCAGCCATCTGCTAGTGTCGCTAGTGACTCGGTAGTAAGTAGAGCACTTTGGCAGACCTCATGTGTGTGTTGTCTCACTGTCTCATGGTGACGATGGGGGAGGGCTGTCTCTTGTCTCATCACTGTCACCTCCGAATTGAAATGAAGCGTGTCTGGCCTGTTGTGGGGGAGTTAAAATACTGGGCCATTGCTCATTTTGCTTAGCAGATTACTGAAGGGGGGCGTTGGAAGGTATTATCAAGAATGATGAGCAGGAGTAGGAGGATCACCAAGATGTAAAGTGCTTCATCTTGTGCCTCAGTGAACAGTGAAGAGATGAGGACCAAACAGGTGGTAGAACTCTCAATCAGAGACTCTGCAGTCTGAGCATCCTGACTCAAAGCACTCGATTCAAACAGTGTGGGCAAGCATCTATCTGCTGATTAGTTCCACTTGTTCTGCCCATGCTGAACATGAAATACTGGATGAATATGATTGAAACTACTCAAATGAATTAGTGTATTACTTTGGTCAGCAGGTGTGTGTTCTCAAAGCTAGAGGACCCATGTGTATGATTTCTGGTGCTATTTGCAGAAATGAAATCTAATATCCATACCCTGGTCAAGCAATTAAGCAAAAATCTTCTATCGTGGTGCATGGTCTGAAATTCACAGCTCTGTGTCATGCTCGCCCTCCTTTGTTTGTGATGCTTTCATGCAAATTTCAGTCTTGCATCAGTGCCGTGTAGAGGAAGCGTTGTCCGAATGACAGAAAAAGTACACACAATAGAGTGTGGGTGGCATACAATAATACAATACAACAGCACAACAAATGTCAGAGGGCAAAGCTGCCTCTGTATGAGACAAATAATAAATTCCCCATATTCAATATGAATAACATATGCACATGTAAGGAACAGCACGTTAGATGTTTTGGAGAAAAAGTCAGGAAGCCGAGACAGATGATGTCCAGAGGACTGACAGTGAGTATACTGGTCAAAGGATGTTGAGGCTGGAACTGCCAGGACGGGGGTCTAGGGGAAGACCCAAGACCAGATTTATGGATGCAGTTAAAGAGGACATGACGGTAGTTGATGTGAGAGAAGAAGATAGAGGATGGGGTTAAATGGAGGAAGAGGATTTACTGTGGGGACCCCTGAAGGGAACAAACCAAAAGGAAAAGAAGATTCAATATGAATGAAATGCACGACTAACAATGAAGCATTTTTATCATATGTGAAATGTGAAACTTGGACAAGTTACTCAAAAAGATCCAACTCTAGCCATTCTTGGTAGAAGCCCTAAAAGTGATACTCAGGTAGGCAGCAATGCACGTTTCCACACCTCTATTCTGATGAAAATTTAAACGAGAGGCAACACAAACACTGCGGAAACCTGTCACAAGAAGAAAGTATCCCATTACATTAGAATAATCTGATTACCATAAAAACTATTTATGCACTGAAGATTTAATGAGACGGCAGAAACAAGAAAGGGAACCACGGTTATGTTAGTACGGTTTGCATAACATCAGCCACGGTGCAGTGTTACATGAGAGAGTTGTCTCCTGATGTCTTCTTAAAGAGTCCCATACAATAATCTTCTGCCCTCTTTAATTACCGACCTGTCAGGTACAGCGTAGCCTTAAGCATTTCTTATGCCAATCACTATTCCTGCCTGAATCTTGTGACAATTTGAAGTGCCAGCAATAATTGCCAAGACGGCTCTTGAAATGTAATGAATAAATATAGCTACTGTATAAGTCGACCTGTGAGCGTCGAAGCTGACAGTGTGTGGAGCCGTATCACCAATGGCAACATTTTTTTCCCCGACAACTGAGTCACACTAACAATTCAATAGCCTCAAGCAAACTGAAATGAGTGAAAGGATGACTTATCTGTGTACGAGCATAGCTCTTGTACCTCAGGGGAGTGATTTTATATTAAATTGTTGGTTGTGATTGAAAATAATGCAGTGGCTACAGGACACAACATTCTGGACAGATGGGTTTTTCTTCACCAAAGGCTACAAAGTCCATGCCAAACAAAAAAGAGGGACGCTGTGTGCCATTTGTCTCACAATGTGTCGTATCTTGCAGAGTTTAAAGTCCGAACTCTATTGCAAGTAGAAGTCGGCACACATGCAGATAAACAGGCCAGGCAAGGGTGTGAAAATCTGTCTCCTACAGGCTCTCTAGTATGGATTAAAAGTGTGGATGTTATCTTCGTGATGTCTAGACAGGTGGCGAGCAAAGCCCAGAGTTACACAGCCAGCCACCTCTCAAGCCCCCGTCTGGTTTTTGTACTTCTGCAGCCGCAGGCACACCGGAGGACAATGGGCACTTAAGAGCCTGACAGTGACCTGCAGCACCGTGTGAGGACAGCAATGAAGTAAACACACAAACACACACTGCTACAAGTAAACAAACACCTCAAGGTCAGTGGCCTTATCTGTCTGACTGCAGAACTGTCCATCTGAGCTCAGCTGTGACACTGTCAACATGTACGGCTGCTCATGTGCCACACCGGTCTTTGCATGTATGTTTCGTCAGTTGAATTCTCCCTGTACTTTCCTCTGTGTGGGGAAAAGATTTGCACTGCTTATGCTGAAAGTGTTTTTGTTTTACTCTACATTCACAGTGATGTTCTCTGCCTCTGTTTTTCAGCTCTGGCACAGAGTTAGCTGCCTGAACCGATTGCCTAAACATAGTGATTGAAACATTCAACATTTGGAAAGTGCTTCAGCATTGAGGCATTTTCAGCATATGCATTTGCACTTATTTGTTAGATTTCTGAGTCCATGCTGTTTCTTGTTCTTGGTTGAAAATAAGCTTTAAACAGCGATAATGAAGGTCCTGTGGGACAGTTGGAACCTCCTTGGGATAATGTATGCAGGTGATCAGTCAGGCAGACTAAAGCAAAAAGGGGGGGGGGGCAGTTTGTGCAGCTCATGTCTTCACGTCCCACTGCTAGCCTGGCCTCCAGCTGAAGCCTTTTCCTGGCTCCACTGACATGAAAGTGCTTGCCGCTGGACTGACAGAGAGGATTATATTATTCCACTGTGTCTATCATTAGTCATGGAGAGGTTAAAAACATTAAGTGCACTGCTGTGTAGCAAAATTAATAATGTTCACAGTTTCCAGTGAATGCTAATTCTCAGTGAAAAGGCTATATTTACTTAAAGTTTCAGTGTGTGATATTAAATTCCATTAAGTGGTGAAGCTCAGATTGTAAATAAGGTTATATGCCACCAACCCTCACCTACAGGAGCCAATAAATCATGGAAGTCCCTCATTACAGTCAGAAAGTACTCCCCTACACCTTTTTTCTTATGCATGTTTAATACATCAGTGGAACACTTTTATACAATGAGACTGCAAGTAAGTGCAATGGAAATAGATTTTTGAAACAACAGAATAATGATGCACATACATCTATGGAAGGAGTAAGGCCATACATCTGGTTTACATTAGCAAAAAGCAGCGCTTCATGAGCTTCAGTTAGTCTGGTACGGTTCAGCAACATTCCACGTCCAAACAACAAGGTCAACTGAATGACCACATTTGTGCATCAATGGTTTTTGTTTTCTCCCTGATGACACAGGATATTCCAGAATTGATCAGGTTCAAATTGTAACCACACAGAGTCCATACCTTAATAATCCAGAAATAAATCCTCCTATGATCTCACTCCAATAAAAATCCACCTAATGAGTGGATGGATTTTAGAAAGATGGGTGTGGAATACCAATTCCAACACCCATAAGGAAGGTCCAACAAAGGGAATAAATGGGAAGTACAAAGCACATGTCGTCAGTTCTTAAGAACTGCTCAAATCATTTGCTGATTCTTGATTTACTCAACAAACTCCTCTGCATCTGAACCGAACTCTAATAGGCCTTAGACTAAACATCTTTTAAATCATCATTTAAATCCATCCACAGTCCCTCCTCCGTATCTGGCAGATCTTCTCCATCTCACCACTGCAGCCCGTTCCCTCAGGTCCTCCTCCTCCATCCAGCTCACTGTGCCCCCTGTCCGCCTCAGCACCATGGGAGGCCCAGCCTTCAGCCGCTCAGCTCCCGCGCGCTGGAAGCCCCCCCCCCACCATCCATCTAAAACAGTAAGTGCGTTTACATGCACTTAGAGAAAATCGACTTATTGCCTTAGTCCGACTCTCTACCCACATCCAAATCCAGACTCAAAACTCACCTTTTCAGAGTAGCCTACCCACCATAAGTTTTACACTCCATTTTACATCTTCCTTTTAGACATTGTAATTACTCTTATCTATTTGTTTGCTTATTTGTATTTTGTGCATTGTTTGTTTTATATTGTTGTATAGTGTCCTTGGGTGTCTTGAAAGGCACTTATAAATAAAATGTATTATTATTATCATTATTATTATCTCCAGTAAAGTGTTGTAGCTACAAGGAAAGTTACTTAACCCTATGTGATGCTTTAATTACGTCACACCCTGAATCTTACGCACTCAACCTTGCACACCATTTTTTTTACAGAACATTAAGATTTGAAAAGATTGTCACAAGTGTTTTTGCAGATGAGTAACGTAAAACTGACCTTTAAAGAATCTTGTAAAACACAGTATCTTAACTACATCATTATATCCAATCATATATTTTTGTGGAAAGTTGACAAAATTCAAATTGGAATTCTTGTTATGGCCAATAATGTGTGTGTCTTAAGGTCACAATGACACTGACCTCAAATTAAAATGTTTTCACCCTCGAGTCCTAGTGAACATTGACAGATTTGAAGAAATTCTGTCAAGGTGTTGCTGATCTATTGCTGGGCAGGACAAACAGACAACCAGAACGCATAATGCCTCCACGCTCTGTTATCCAGGTGGCAAAACATGCAATTTTATGTAATTTATATTACATCAAGGTTTGTAAAAACAGACAAACACAAGACCGTTAAGCTTAGCCAGGATGACACCAACTACTCGACAGATAAACAACACAGAAATAGACAAAGAATACTACAAAACATAATTATACAGACATGACAGTACATGCCTGTCACCTGAGTAACAGGACACCGATGTAAACACCGTCAGTGTCAGTAAGTGGCTGTTAATTATCTTTCAAAAATAACGTGATGGATTGTACTTCACCAGCCTCATAATGCTGGACATGAACAGACGTTCAATTGAGTGAAGCCTGCAAGCTGTTTGTAGTAGACTACGACTCAAGTTGCACTCACATGACGCACGCTACTCACTGCAACACACTGTGCCTCCATGTCCCCGAGTGGGAGCTTATTACCATGACAGCCTTGGTGCCAAATATAACCTTTTAGAGATATCTATGCAGACTCTGCAATGCATACAACAATAAAGGTATAGATTGAAATGGTTTCCAGCTTTAAAGCTATTTTTCAAGAACAATGATTATGTTACAAGTACCAAAGTGCATTAAAAGACCTGTGCAGAATATGAAGCATGAAAAAGAGGAGAAGACATCTGCATTTTCAGCCCTGTTATGGCCAATAATCCAACGTACTGGATGACTTAATGCCATAACCCTCCTGCAGTGGATCAGTGAAGATCAAAGAAAAATCTGCTAGAATCGGAGTAACAGCAGCAGAAAGAGTCCCTCATCAGGCCGGGATCAGAATTATCTTCACTTGACAAGTGTATTTGCACTGGAAACCGTCTCCTTATCAGGGTCCGTCACCTTCATCCCTCAAGAATATTAATTTGCAGTCAACACAGAGCAAAAACTTTGAAGCAGTCCGTTGCTCTGAAATCAGTTATGACACAAAACAAACAAGCCTTACGGTGTTTAATGGGGACCAAATGTCACCGCTGAGAAGGAATGGTACAAGGATGAAAATATGTAACCACAGTAACAGCATCTGGGGTAAAAGCAATGAGGTATCATTTGTTTCAGTGCACTGGTCACACAGATGACTTGTGGTGTTAAGTGGTTACCGAGGTGGGCAGGGCTGCGGTCAGTCAAAATGATTGCAACCGTTTGATGCTCCGTGTAACACTTAGTGGAGGACGTCTGACAGGAAGCTGCCCTCGAGAAAACAATTTCTGTTTGAGCTTCGATGAAAATAACATGGCACGCTACTGCTTGAATATACATGTAGATATAATGTTTTTGTGTTGATTATCGTGCAAGTTCAGATACTGGGATGCTGGGGAGTAATAAAATACAATTACTTCATCACTATCTTCAATGTGGAGCCTTTCATACATTTTTTGCTTCATCAAAAACCCTGGATTTCTCTAGTCCTTACAGTTTCAAAACATGCTTGATACTTCAGTTTTAATGTATTTCAAGTTATGACAGATTTTTTTGTTGCTTTCATTTTGTAGCTCTGATTTATTTGAAATAAGAAGGGTTTAAAAGTCTTAGAGCTACTGGAATATGCTCAAATCTGAACTAATGCTGTAATACTTTTCTTTGCCTATGTGGAACTTGTTTCGGACTGTTGGTGACTAGACCACTTGGACCTTGTTAAGAGTAGGGCTTAGATTAGTTTTAAGTTAAATAAATTATCATGATTATTAATATCAACATTATTTTATTTTGTGTATGTGAGTTTGTGTGAGTGAGACTGTGAATCGAAGTGCTTATCATGTAAACCTGTACTGTGTGAGTGTGGATGCTTGAAAAGGGTGGGTCATTTTGGGTTTGTCTTACTGTAAACGTATTGTGTTATTGTTGCACGCATTATTTATTCTTTGTGTCCCCCTTCACATAATGTAAATGCAAAACATAGGCTCATGTTTTTACACTTGGACCTTTTAACATATATGTGAATAAATAAATGAAATGAACGCAATGTGGTGCATGACATGATGGATCATGTGTCGGCTGAAGCAATGAGCAGTATCATTTGGAGGGCTTTGGATGGTATCTAAATATGTAAACAGGTGCTCATTTTTAGTTCAATCACACACACTGTTGCATGGAAACATGCTGCTCTGATGGACTTATCAGTGTTTGCTGATGAGGCCTCTGAGGTTTTTATCTGTCATCTGCAAACTGCACTTAAAGATAGTGTGTTGCGACAGATACAGGCCAATACTCTACAGACTGTTCACTATGTCTATCCCACTGCTCAAAATAATTCTATCTCTGCCTCCAAAACGTATAGTCTGTCTAAGCACTGCCAGAATAACTATATCATAGCAGAGGTTTAAAAAGAAAGAGAACTGTCGGATAAAAGTATAAATAAATCATAACCTTTCTTTTGTACATTTTATATGAAATAAGTGGCTATCAATCATGAACAAGAGAAGCACCACGATGCAACCCAAGTGTGAGCGACTGAAAGATGTCTACCGAAGCACCATATCAAGTCCTACTTTTGCACATGAAAGGAGCAGAAAAACCTCTGAGGATGATCAAGTAGAGTGTCCTGAAAAACTAAGGCAAACTATTACAGTTTCATAACAGGTAATTTATTCTTATACAAGACTGTCAGACATCAAAACAGAAGCAGGCTCCGTTACCTCTATAGTAATTAAAAAAAAAAACAAACATGTTTTTGTGCTGTAAGCTGAATTATTTGGCTTTAACTGTTATGGGAGGGGTTCAATGGAGATGCACATAAAAACTGGCAAATTTATATTAAAAAGAAAAAAGATAAACTAAAATATAGAGCACTGCTTGCTTTCAGTTTCTCATCAGAAAAGACTGTATGATGGTAAGGTAAAGCAGTGTTCATATAATGTAAATATAGTGTACACATGAAGTGCTTTTTTTTAGGTAATAAAAGGAGTACTGTACAACATCCACATCAGCCTGTTCAGACCTTGGTTCTACAAAAGAGTCTTATGATTCTTTGTCCTAATGATGTCCTTGAACTACTCACACCGACATCACATAAAAGGAAAAAACCTCCACATCTGCGTAAAAATGAGTTTTTACAAAATTAAAATTTGCCGAGAATACAAATGATTTATAATAAACCCTATCTTATTCACAACAGAACACCTCATCGGAGAAAATACACCATTTTAAGCAAGAAATAACTTTTAATAGAATTGCAGCAACATGTCACCAAAAAGTTGGGACAGGGCCAACAAAAGACAAGAAAAATAAGTGGTACTGAAAATAAAGGGCTGGAGGAACATTCCAGAATTATTTAGGTTATTGGGCAACATGTCGGTCACATGATGGGATATAACTTATTGAGGCAACTGGATGGACAAATTGATGTTCCTCCACATAAAATTGTAAAGCCTTTGTATATCTCATCATCTACGTTACATAATATAATCAAAAGATTCTGAGGGTCTGGAGAAACCTCTGCATATGAGACATGGCCAAAAATCAATATGGGATGCCTGTAATCTTCTGTCCCTCAGGCAGAACTACATTAAAACCAGGCACAACTCTGTAATGGAGAGCACTGGCACTCACCATGCCATCTACAAATGCAGGTTAAAGCTCTGCCATGCAAAAAAAGCCATATATAAACAGGATCCATGAACACCACCATCTCCTCTGGGCCAAAGCAGAACTTAAATGGACTGATGCAAAGTGGAAAACTGGTCTGTGGTCAGATGATTCACAGTTTGACATCCATATTGGAAAACAGGTGCTGGATCTTCTGGACTGCACAGGAAAGGGACCGTGTGTCCAGGGACATCCAGCTTGTTAGCAGCTCGTGATGGTGTGTTAGTGCCTGGGAAGGCCTCTTATATTTCATCCAGTCGATGCTAAACTGCATCTATTCAAAGCTTCAAATTAGCAAAGTCCCAGTGCTGAACTGGTTTTTCTACAGTCCTGACCTTTGACCACAGAAAACATCTGGCAAATCAAGAAACTTAGAGAATAAAGACAATCCAGGACAGTTGAGCTGCTTTCAACATTAGATATATTTTTGATGTTCTATTGGGAATAAAATAGGATTTATGAAATCCCTGAATCATTGCATATTTCACACAGTGGAACTACTTCTTGGAACTGGAATCATAAGAAGGCTGTTAATACAAATATTAAATCAAGAAGATTCTGAGCGGACTCAAACACCTGCCATGTTCCTCCAAAATGTGAAAACCAATGGTAGCATAGCTGTAAAATAACTATATAAATACATGCAATACACTACAATTAACTACTTGGACTAAACTGTAATATGTTTGCATTGGCAATCAAGTATAGTGCCATTTCATCAGATTAACTAAGAATGATCATTTTATTTGTGCCTCACACCATACTATTAGGCTCCATAAACTAAAATCTGTCATTTTAATGGGGGCTTTAGGTGCTAATTGTTATCAGGTTACTGATGTGACTCTAAGTTATGGGGGAGTGGAAATGAATGGATGTTTCTCTTTACAGGTTTAATTTAGCCCCCTAAAACTAGAAGGGTCATTAAGTCTGAGATCAGGGCAGCAATCATAAAGTCATGGGACACATTAAAGTGCAGAAAGCACCTTTATCAGATTCTCCTTCTCCGCCCTCCCTGCTTTCTGCTGCGCGCTCAATGCAGCATGAAGGGAAAACACTGCTTTATGTGAGCAGCAAGGGCAGCATCATGCATCCTTGCCTTCTATGGACCTTTTACGGCAACTTCCCCAATTAACTTTAATGGCCAATAATATCATTTTATGCTTTTCACTCTCTTCTCTTTATTCCAACTCCTCCATGAATCCATATTCGCTCCTCCACGCCCTCGGCCTCCCGTCCTGCATAGCTACCTCCTCCACATCTATTCTTCTCCTCCTTTTCACCTCTCCAGACCTGCAGTGTCAATGGTTTAAACGGATTGCTCATCCAGCCAGTTAACCTTCTCATCCCATAAAAAGTATAATTGGTTTACTATAGAAAGGAGCCTTTTCCATGCTAGGGATAATCCCTCAGCTTGATTAATGCTTCTCTAATCAATTGGTGTCTGGGAGACCCGCCTCTTCAGTCACATCCTGTAAAGGGGAACAGCTGGCCTTTCTAAAGGTCAGGGAGAGGGGGGTCACCTGGGGTCAGAGGGGCTGATGGATCAACCAGGGGGTGTCAAACCACTTATGCACATTAACCAAACTCATGTGCTATTTTAAGGGAGTGAGTAAAACAGGGTCTTTGTCCGAGTGTCATATATGTTTACATTTTACCTGCTCAGTAAAAAGCAGTATTATATTTAAAACAAAGACTGAAGACTAAAACAACCAGTGAGAAAATCATTCGGTTAACCAACATGAAAATAAATCCGAAATCTAACTGGAAACTACAATGAAAACTGACACCCAGAGTGAACTGGCATTGAAGTGCAGGTAAAATCAGCTTTGGATTTGTTTCCCCTGCTAAATTTGCAATTTGTCTGCATCTCTGAGCAAAAAAGGATCAAGAATGAAGATGATACAGTAATGGAATGGTTCCATTTTTAAAGACACCATGGTTTCGAAATTTTGTTTTTACTGGCTGTCAATGCTTTGTTAGTCCTGCCCTTTTGAACTTCTATAGATCACTTTCCTCCACATATCTTAAAAAAAAAAAGATAAACAGTCAATTTCTCTTACTAAAGCTAGTTACGCACTTGTAAATCTGACCAAAGCTAAAAAAAATCAAAAATCAAATTGAAATATTAAACAAACATGGATGAAATGTACACGTGTAAAACTGCAATAAAGAAAAAGTAGCTATTCTGAAATAATTGTTATATTTTTAATCCTCACAGACCTAAACAACTGCCAGTGTCCAGAAGCATCTAATAATGTGAAATATGTAATAAATTATGGACCACCAATCAATATATCTAAATAATCTCTCAATTCTTAGTTTTTGGATGTGCCTTATATGCGTCTTCTAAATCCATGTGGTTTGACAAATGAAAATGGTTGTAGACACTTGTTTTTACATTCAGTTATGGTGTATTTTGGTGAAAAAGTCACCTTTCTTCAGTTTTGATAAAATAACCTTTTGAATTTACTTTATTTATATGCAAAAAGCAGAGGGTAAGATTACTATATATATCATAATAAATGATGATAAATCACCTTGGAAAAGTCAAATGTAGAAAAAAATTCATTTAGCAGTGGCCACAAAAATTGTTCTTTAAGGGTTAAGATGTGAGGAGTAAACGGAAAGGTCTTGAATTTGAAACCAGGTCCTTCAAGGGCAAAGGTTAAGTTTAGGTGTAGCTGTGAGGGTGAAGGTTAAGGTCACGGGGTCAAGGTTTGTAATAGGATCTCATCTATTCCAAGTGTGGATCTATTTTGTGTGTTTTATCAAACAAACAGTCCCTTGTGAAATCACACACGTGTCAAGCAACATGAATCTACTCAAGCCATTCACACTACACAAAAAAAAAAACAAAAGGAGAGAGAAAATACTTCATTTGTACAAAATTGCACTGAAAAGCCTTGTGCAGTAATATCACGCAAAATGAGAAAAGATCCCCGGGTGTATTGCTCTTGTAATTTTCTCTTCAAACAGGACGGACTATCATCCTCACAGCCGGCACTGCTGAGGGGTTTGTGCTCTATTCAGAACAGATTTGAATAAGACTTGGAAATTGACACAGAGCCTGCTGCGATGTATGAATATCAATGTCACCTCTGACAGCGTAGAGTGGCGCACTGGGAAATATCAATTCATTATGAGTTTTGGATTGGGACAAACTATTTTACTTTGAACCAAACCCACCCACCCACTGGGTTTTCTCTGTGGACCAAGCATGGTGACAATGAAGTTATCCACAGCACACACCGTAATCAATACACAATTTGACCACTGGCAGACACTTAAAGATGACCACGCTGAACAAGATGTCACCCCTGAGGACATTGAATAGTAAATAATGAATCGCTACATTAGTATAATGTCTGTTGTATACATTAGCATTCAAAGTGGACATCTAAATTACTTTGAATCTATAAGTGTCACTTGTCACACGCACATGATGTATGTCATGGACTCCATAATTCCTCAGACATGTTCCTTTTGACTTTAAATGAAAAAAAAGCTGACATCACTCACACTTTCCAAGCTTAGATAGACTGTTAGGTAAACCAAGAAATGAACGGTACATTAATCTTAGAGATTTCTTGATGCTAATAACCATAGACTCCTGATATAACAGCGGCAGTGATGAATTATCTCACCAATCACTTGCTACAGATGTTTTGCTGGTCTCAGATTTCCACCTTGCGCTTATTCCCTGCCTTTCCATTTCAGCCTTTCAACTTTCCACAGGGTGTCACAGCTGATCGGCTGGTGATTTAGTTAAACTTGTAAACAACAGCAGCCATCTGTCTCCATCAAATTTAATAACAACTCAATGCTTATTCCCTTATTTATAAGAATTGGGAGTGCAGGCAGCAGGCGCTCTGTGTTGGCATAGGGGGAAATCGCAGCACAGTCTGTGTTAGTATGCACATACATGCCTCTCTTGCACACAGACTCACTGCGACAACACTGCAGTCAGAGATGGGGGAGATGGTGAAAGAGAGTGGGGGATGGATAAAGGGAGGAGGATATGGGAAAAGGCAAGGGAGATCTGTTTCTGAATACTCTCTACATCTTCTTGAGGTCAGCATCTTGGAATCTTCTATCCAGAGGGAGATGTGGAAAGGTATAAACACACCTTCACACAAACACACAGCAGATCGTTAATTAGAGCTCAGCAAAGTGTACAGATTAAATATAACAATTGATTTGGAATGGATTTGCAGCAAAACAGCAAACTAGTAAGCAAGCCTCTTCATTGTGTTGTTTTATTATTAATACTCTTGAGCCAATGGGCTGTGGAATATGCATCGAGTGACCTGCCCTTCCCTCTTCTTATGCTAATCGTCATTGACATTTCCCGCACACAGCACACCCAGCTTGGCCCTTCTGCAGTGGACCAGAAAACCACTGAACATTAGCAACAATAAAATCCCTCAAACGGTGCAATAATCCACCCTGAGACATTACCATACCAGGATTACAGCTGTCCATATGCTGCAACGTTGAACCCGTTCCTTTTGAAAAGATTTTGTCACGTTTAAGGTTTCACCATCAGGTATTCTTTGTATTTTAGAGGGCTACAGCATTCATCTTCTGCCCATTTGTCATTCCTGTCTAGTTTTCTCTAGTGCTCCATTCATCTATCCGTCCACTCATCTCTCCATCCATCAGTTCATATAGCCTTTGTTCCACATGTGAATCCATCTGTCATGACCTCCACTATGCCTGAGCCTTTATATACAGACATCTCATTTCAACCATTCAAGAGGCTGAAACACACTGTTTTGATGCAGAAGCTGCTTATGGAAAACCTACTATCTAAGCTTTTTTTTGGTGGACAATAATTTTCTCCATCAATATGACAATAACAAGTGGAAAGCAATTGCCACCTCGCAGGGGTGGCATATCAAGATTCTGATTAGACGGCATGATTATTGCACAAGTGTGCCTTAGGCTGGCCACAATAAAAGGCCACTCTAAAATGCGCACAACGCCACAGATGTCACAGGTTTTGAGGGAACCTGCAATTGGTATGATGACAGCAGGCATGTCCACCAGGGCTGTTACTGTGAATTGAATGTTCATTTCTCTACCGTGAGCCGTCTCCGAAGAATTTGGCAGCACTTCCAACTGGCTTCACAACCACAGACCACATGTAACCACACCAGCCCAGGACCTCCACAACCAGCATCTTCACCTCCTAGATCGTCTGAGACCAGCCACCCGGACAGCTGCTGCAACAATCGGTTTGCATAACCAAAGAATTTATGCATAAACAGTTCCTGGAAGCTGAAACGTCCCAGTCTCGCTTGGCCATCATACTTACTCACCGGACACATCGCCCATTGAGCATGTTTGGGATGCTCTAGATTGGCATACACGATGGCATGCTCCAGTTCCAGCCAATATCCAGTTACTTAGCACAGCCATTGAAGAGAAGTGGACCAACACTCCACAGGCCTCAAACAACAACCTGATCAATTCTATGCTAAGGAGATATGTTGCAGTGCGTGAGGCAAATGGTGGTCACACCAGATATTGACCGGTTTTCTGACCCCCTCAGACCCCAATACAGTAGCCACGCTTCTGTCAGTCTGCCCCAGGGCAGCTGTGGCTACAGATGTAGTTTACCACCACCAGAGGGAGAATGTGAGAGCGAATGAATAATGGATCAATAATGTAAATCGCTTTGGGTGCCCTGAAAAGCGCTATAGAAATCCAATCAATTATTATTATTCTTATTAAAACTGCACATTTTAGGGTGGCCTTTTATTATGGCCAGCCTAAGGCACACCTGTGCAATAATCCTGCTGCCTAATCAGCATCTTAATTGCCACACCTGTGAGGAGGATGAATTATCTCTGCAAAGGAGAAGTGCTCACTAACACAGATTTAGACAGATTTGTGAACAATATTTGAAAGAAATAGGCCTTTTGAGCACATATAAAAAGTCTTAGATCTTTGAGTTGAGCTCATGAAAAATAGGAGCATAAACAAAAGTGTTACGTTTATATTTTTGTTCAGTGTAGAATTAGAGACACACAATGTCAGTCACACTGTGTCTGCTATCATTCCACCTGCATCACCAGGAGGCATGTATCTTCTGCAGTGGAGAAAAAGGCAGGGGAGGTAAGAAACTGTGATTTTCTGGTTCAGAGAACCCACTCCCATCCGAGCCACCCCCGCTCCTATTTTCCCACTTTGCTGCTAACTCAGTCTTTTTTCTGTAGTTAGAACTTTTAACAGCCTAAAATTGCTCTTTGTCTGAGACTAAAACATATTAGGAAGGAATTTGAATCAAGGTGTCAAGGCCATAAAGTGTTTTAACGTCTACAACTGTCACTGCCATTGTGTCTGTCTTGATCTTGTTTGTGAGAAACTATTATTTTGTGATCAAAACAAGGGGATCAATGAGTAGATGGAGATGGAATAACAACCAAACTAATTGGATTTCCTGGCTCCAATACAAGCCAATTAACCTTACACTGAGGCAATTAACAGTGAATGGAGTGGTTCAATATCACAAAAGTGAAGCCCCCAGAAGTTATTTGCAGAATAGTTTATCTCTATTGAACTACATGGTGCCAATCCACTCAGCCTACCTTGTAACTGCCTCTGTACTAACCAGTAAATGTGACCCTGTGCCATGTCATTTTTTAATGATGATTCATGCTGGGCTTTCTGCCCCTGCAGTTGGATACTCCTAACCTCTCTGCATGTTAATGATGACTTTCCTGTGACTGGGTGTTGTAGGTTCACCCAGGACAAAGAGTTGTGCAAGGTTTATACATGCCTCACTGGAGACCCTATGAAGACCAAGCTGTGATAAACACATGATTAGAGAGACAAATGATATTAGGGCCAATCATCTCCCGCCCACTGTGGTCATTAAAACACCACACAGCAACAATAGATCAGTACTAATTGGATGCAGAATATGACCAGAAGACCACATTAGTCCCATCAATCACAGAGTCTGTCTTTAAGGAGAACTTGAGCTGACCTAATGATTTACAAGACCAGTGGTACATATTATTTTCAAGAACCTAATGTGTGTTTATATATATATATATATCTATATATATATAGATATATATAGATATAGATATAGATATATATGCGTGTGTGTGTATGAAGTGGTTTTAATGTTCAGTTGTAGTCACATGTGAAATGTCGTATACATCATAATGTTAACAAAGCATACATTATGAAAAGCATTCATTAAAGTACCTTTATGATTGTTCTGAGTCTAACTCCATCACAGAGGCTGAGATGGAGGTGATCAGTGTCTAAATGTCCAGGTTGGATGTGAAACACGTGCAGTTCAGGGACGTGTATGACAGAGAATCACACAACACAGAAGTATCTGAGGCTCTATTCTTTTTGTACGGCTTTTACCACCTGAGAAAGGCCTGCCTTAAAATCAGTATTCACTTAAGTGTACTCTATTTAGAATATTTTGTCTCTTTTTTCTTGCTGTCATACAGTCTTTTCCCATGGGGAACTGAAGCCCTGAAGCTTCTTAAACGTACCAGAGTTCTCCAACAAAAAGTGCAATTCTGCACCCTGTTTTGTGCTACTTTTGTCTTTTAATACATTATTTCAGCTTCAACAGACCAGCAACTGATCAAGGCAGCAGTTTTACAAGGCAAAATCACTACCCCTGAGAGAGTCCAGTGGTTCTCAATAGAATGATAAAAAGTCTCAGTTCGACCTGTTGGAAAATGAATGAGGCTTGACAGAATCTGACTCGAGGATGGCTGGACTGAACACCATAGATTAGAGGCAGCAATATTGATTTAAAAAAAAAAAAAAAACAAATTTCATGATGTAGTCATGCTCTACATTAGCACTAAAGAACAACTTTATGTCATCATCATGGTGTGCAGAAAGTGGTGAGTTGAGCCGGTTCCCCTTATAAAATACAGTTGTATTTTTTACATCTTTGTCAATTTCTGTGGAAATTATTACCAACATTGACGCGTCTCACTACAATTCGGTCATACAAATCTGTTTACAGTTAAAAAAACAGGCTTTAGAGTTTAGTATCACCTGGAATAAAAACAGCCCTGAGTATGCAATGCTCTCTTTGGCTGCCCACATCTACCTCTAGCATTTAGTATAATGTTAGAGTAATGCTATATGATGATATGATATAATATCATCATAAGAGCTGTTTTTTCACCATCTGACATGCTATACTGAAGGTTTTTTAAGGGGGGATGAATAACAACAAAATCAAAGTAAAAAAGCAGAGTAACATCAGTATCAGCATCGGTCAAACTTTCATTTTAAATCAGTATGAGTCAGAAATCCTTACTTAAGCATTAATGCTGATACACTTGAATGTACTTAGGTCAAATCAAAGCAGTACTTAAAGATAGACTTAGATTTAGGAATAAGAGGCTATTAGTATTAGAGAAGTTAGTCACTTTAACCTGCAGTAGATTACACAATGTGCTTTTGTGAGGAAATGATGTAAACAAAGACAGGAAACAAATTCTGTTCGGTAGAGTAAGTTAGCAGGTGGTGGCTGTTACATCCAACCATGCACTGATCCTGACTGTACACAGCTGAGATGTAGAAGGAAAATACAACATCTTTTATGTTACAATGAGAAGTAAATATATCTCAAGTCTATCATGAAAGAAAATTGGACAAAATTGGACAAATTAGACTGCGGCATAGAACACAGAGCAGAAAGACACACTGACACTTAATGGAAGAAACAAGTTATCATCTAACTATATCATCATAAACAGTATTGTCTCCTTCTTTACCTCATCTGAAATATAATATTGATGAAAAAGTCAATATACTGTCCAATATTATGATGATGTTTGGACAAAACACATTTGGTGTCTGTGTTGTTTAAGTGTATATCAGCTGCTCTGCCTATTGTCCCTGAAATTATCAAAAAAGACATTCAAACCTTCACGAAAACAGTCAAAACTGTACAGCACAGGGCTTTCCAAAAGGATGTGAGTGCGCAGGTGCCTTTGGCGAATCCATCTGTAATCTCTTTCACAATGTGCTGCCTCTCATTACTAACATATCATTCAGCGCAACACCTCTGTTGATCAGCCCAGGATATACTCCAGCAATCTGCCTCCTGGTGCAATCCACATTTTTTATATTCTATTCATTATCTTTAGTAAGCCATTAAAAAAAATCTTTTTAGGTATGCCTGTCATAAAGCAATCCAACTCTAGATGAAAACAGAAGAATATGAGTGTATTAATAACACTGCATAGTACATCATTTTCACCTCTCACTTTAGAACATAATGACCTAATTATGGATGAATTTAGTTACAGTATTTATAGTTTCCTCAGATCCTTTTACATAAGCTGCTAATCCATCTAACCTTGTCATCAGTTGTTACAATCCTAACACTCCCACAAGGTATGAGATGGTTGGGCACATCACATCAAATTGCAAATTACTATTGAAGGAAAATGACACTTCCAGGTACTTTGGATCATAAAATGCAAGAACTGCCATTACCACATTTTAACTAGAAGGGAAATCTGGTGTGAATACATTCGCCTCAGTCCTGTAATTCACAAAACATCCTATCTAAGGTTGGACAATCTCAAAATCTTGTCTGATCATGACATTAAAAAATAACAGCAGTTTAAAAAACATTCCTAAACAGGTGATATTCTCTTTAAATGCCCTGTTTACTTATTTAATTACAGAGAATGATGAGGTGTGCATTTGAGTGTATAGATCTAGGCTGGTGAGTTTATTTCAGGCCATTTATAGCATCACTTCAGCAAGTGTGACAAACTAAAGTTTTGGATTTTAGTTCACTTTACCATAAAGAACTTGTGCGATATGCTTTGTTGTTGAAGAAGTAATGGCTGATGAAATGGCAAAAGTCCAAGATCTGGTGGTCCAGTCTGATTTACACAGGCACTTCGGAGTTACATTAGAATGGAGAAACACATTCTACGTAATTATTAGAAACACTGCAGCATCACAGATACAGTATCTGTGGTCTACAATAAGGAAATATATGATGTATTTTCTTCATCTAGATAAAAATCGTCACTACAAGGTAATTAATGGAAACACTGTATCCGTAAACATAAAAATATTGACTACTGTTTACTTCTGATATTCTCAAAATATCGCATCAGCGTTAGTTGATAAAGAAGCAAAAATGCAGAATTACTCGTCAGATAAAGACAACAAAAAGCCATTACACAGAGCTTAAGTCCTCAATAGAAAACTGGGGGAAAACGATCCATGAGCCCTCCATTTTGCCACTTCAAAACTGAATTAATTCTTCTTCGGTTCATTCCTGATCCTTCCACAGACAAACCAACAAAATTAACAAACCAGAACAAATGACCTCCTCAGTGGATATAATACCCACTGTCTGTTTCCACAAAGACTATCATCTGGTCGCAGGTACAGAGCAATCACATCTGTCAAATGGAATTGACCAGTGGAGAAAATATGGGAATTCAATGGCAACGAATTGTGATGATGCTTCCTCTTCTGTGTCAAAAACCTGACAGTCAATTGGGCACAATCCAATAAAGGTTGAGTCAAGGATGAAGTCGGCCTCACTGGTCCAAAGGTCAGGTAAAAAGTCAAAGTTCCAGGACAAAAGGATTAAAAACTCAATGTATGTGGAAACAAATTGCCATTGGATTATTGACAGGAAAAAGAGGAAAGTTTTGTATGTGTACCCTGGAGATTGAGGACAGGCATCAAGTCATTTCAGTGCTGAGAAGAAAATAAAACAAACGGAAACAAAGCAAAGCTGCAAAATATCAGGCTGAGAAGAAATTGTGACTGTGATTGACCATTTACTCTAAGAGATACAGAATAAGAGATAATACAATATTAACTGAAACCTTGCAACAAAATGTCATATCAATGGCCTACATCCCATCTGTTAAAGGAAGATAGTAGCCAATATACTGAAAATAATTTTCAGATGGTACAATAACTATGGTGAAAATGAATGACTGGAACCTTTCATATGACACAGTGGTCCTGTTCAGGTTTCTTCTGATACTCATTTGATGCCATCTTAACTTTACTGGGTATGGGTTAGACTAATAACAGTCTGCCTACAGCATGAGTCATAATATGACACATTCATGTGTCATTAAATATTACTTTAATCTTTCAAAGGACAAGCAATAAAAGAAATGGAAGAAAGGAATGGGTCACTTTTTTTTTATCCATAGGTTGCTGTGATGAGTCACTGTAACGGATGTACAGTCGCAGAAAAAATTATTAGACCATCAAAAACAACGGTTATAGAATCAAGTATTAACTCCTGTGTGGATCATGTGACTAAAACAGACAAAAGAAAACATGGAATGAATAAAAGCACTTTTTGTCAGTACAATGCCATAGATATTGATGTAAGAACTTCAGTGATTTTGGTTATTATCATGGAAAATGGATAGATATCAGCTCTGAAATTAAACTCTTATGAGCTATTTTTGTTATTATATTTGTCCAAACAGATGTACCTTTAGTTGTACTGGGCATTAAAATGAACAAGAAATTAAAGAAGACAAGGGTGGTCTAATAATTTTTTTCCATGACTGTATGTGTGATACAATAAATTAATATAAGTGAAGGTGAAATCTTCTAAGCTCTTGATTGAAGAAAAAACACAGACTTAGAATATGTAAGACAATACAAAGGAAATCAAGTAGCAAGTCTATTACTCAAGTAAGTGATGAAATGTTCTGGCAGTATTCATTGTAATCATGGCCAAATAACAGCTACTACCTTAACAAAAACAATATATTCTAAATTTAACCTATCACAGGTTACACTATGCCACCAAACCTTGAAATGAAGAGTGTGATGAGCAGATCTGTAAAAAATAAAAACTAGGTGAGACGAAACATGCCATTCAGGATCTGTCCAGACTGAAAGACTGAAAAGCCACCGAGTGTGGAATGGTTCTTGGTGCCAACAGAATGACTGATAGGACTGTTGAAATTGGATTGGAGGGGACTGGAAATCTCAGCCGGACTGTCAACATGTTGTCACCTTTTACACGGCTGACATGTCAAAACCTGCCAGGAGTTCTGTCTTCCATGAACAACCGTGTCATGTTGCACTCAGGAAACAACAATCAAACTGCGTTCGATATTTAGGGATTGAACTAATAAACCCATATGCACATGAAATTTCATGTTGTTTAAAAAACCTTCACCACCACTGGCATTTGGAGAGGCTGAACTGTCTGCCAATTAGAGGTTTACTCTGCCAAGCCACGATCAAGCCAAGAGATACACTCTACAAACTCTGTGTAGTTAAAGGAAAATTAAAAGACCATGTTGGGGTGCACACATGTTTAAATCTACTGACTGCGCATAAACACAATTACAGGCTATTTTCCCAAACATAACAAGTTTTAAGGCTCATTTTTTGGCCAATACAATAAAATTCATAGACTTAAATTCCAGGCCACTGAACATTCTGTTGCCAGGATTCGTTGGCCAAAGTAAAATCGCTGTTTTAAACACTTAAAATTGTGATCACATCTTGACAGCTCCATGTGCACAAACCATCTTCACTCACTGCACTGTGTGATATGCTGCACAGATAAAAGGGGGATAGTCATGAACAAAAATAAACATTGACTTAA
This sequence comes from Ostorhinchus cyanosoma, assembly GCA_029814465.1. Lineage (NCBI taxonomy): Eukaryota > Metazoa > Chordata > Actinopteri > Kurtiformes > Apogonidae > Ostorhinchus > Ostorhinchus cyanosoma. Next base: position 28,779,254 of record JAPTYQ010000006.1, on the reverse strand, counting down.
ACCTCTTACTTTTTGGTCCATAACCTACTCAAACATACAGTATAACTAAAATTAGAGCAACTGCTGCAGATGCCTGTAAAATAATGTGCACTCATTCAGTGTAAAAAGCAAGAACATCTTCATTCAGTAGCAGACCACTGTCCCTAGTGCCACCTTTGCCTGTTTAAGGTGGGTCACAGCTAAAAGTGGGTTTCTTACCTCCAGGAATCCCCACAGTGAGCAGCTGTTGAGTCACTGATGACAACTTTATCAAATCCCTGTTGATTTATTACAGTCATTTGTGCTAAGGGACTGTAAAATCTTACTTAATGCATCTTTAAGGTACAACAGTGTTGTAAAAACACCTTAGGGCGATGTTAAATCTTTTATGTGTGTGACTGGGGCTCATCCACCCCCAGTTTTTTTCCTGTTGCCTTCCCAAGTCTAACCTTCTGCTGCTGTAATTGTGAAAGCTGTATTTGAAGGGCACTTTCTGTGAGTTTATTAGAAAGTATCATCAAATGGTGCTCAGCTCGTCTGACAACTCACAGGTGAGTACCTCCCTTTAAAATAATAGTTTGTCCTTCAAAAACTAATGCCAAAGGCAGAAATATAGTGTATTATAGTCCAGTGGCATAAAATGTTTTAGTGCCCTTCATAAAACAAGACTTTCTTCTGTGTCCTTCTTTGAAACATCTATTTTTCTTTGGGATCTAATGGGGCTCGTTGGAACTCCTAATTGGCAGTCACTGTACTCACTGTCCTTTGAGCTGCGGTTGCTATAGGGGAGTTTGAATGTTCAAACTGGCTTTGAAGTCCTCAAAAAGTGAATTCTGCCTTCACTGCTGTGGCAGCAGAAACAGCAATGACCAGATGGGATGGTAATTGAATGGGAGAGGTATAAATGGAGCTGGTGTCATAAGTCTACGGCGCTAGACTTTGAGTCCAGAGGAGCTGCTTCTCATTATTACCATAGAGCCAAAGCATCCACAAAGGCCTACCATGTTTCATTCAGCTCTTGTTCCATATGGACCATCGTGCCTGCGTCTGCACGTCTGAGCACTTGATGTTCAGAGACGGAGGGACCTTTTATGTCCTCCCTTTGTATTTCCTACAAACTATGAAAAAAGGTGGACAGGACTGCACCCTGCCCCTCTGCTTTATTTTGTCTTTAGACTTTAGAGAAATTAGTTTAACAATTTGCTATTGTTGCATCCACATGTATAAAAACTCAATGTAGGTAAGCCAACCTGTGATCCATCCAATTATTTAAACATAAAACTACTGGGCAGATGTTTTACACAAATCTGTACAATGTGACTAAGATATCATTAGTGCACTCTCAAAGACTGTCTTTTTCCTCCAGCCGTGTCTATCCACAACAAAATAACAGTGATTGTAGGGGATTTATCTTACATAAATCTGCAAATCAAGTACATAATTTCTGCCACTCTCAGTCAAAACAACTATTTGATGACATCATGAAAGAGTGTGTAGAGATAGGAGTTTTCACTACTGAAGCTCTATTTTATCTGAGGTGATTCAGGCAGAAATCATGTTTACAGGTGTAAATGTTATTTGATTTCTATTAAAAATTTACAAAAAATAAAAAGCTAATAGTAGAGTTAATATTTACATAATGCCACTACAGGTAGAAATGGAGCAGGCTGCTGAAGTAAAAAAAAAAAAATTTGAAACTGGCTAGAGCTGCAGAATTAGTTAAACTGATTATTTGTCAGCTGATGAAACCGTACAAAATGCTGCAATCATACAGAAATCAGACATCTGAGACAAAATGGACTTTAACTGCAATCCACTTCACAATGTCACAGCATGACGACAAAATATGCTCAGTTATTATCAAAGGTCACTGTGCAAACACAGGCGCATTCAGCGATTAATGCTTTCGACAAATACCCTCACATCATTCCTTTGCACTCACTTCATTGACCCCATTTCTGTGGCTCCTGAGGAGTCTATCTCAGAGTCTAAGAAACAAAAGACGAGACATTATAGATGGTGGTTCAGCAGATAGGATTAGGCTTTAAGTCTTCAGAGAAGTCCCTCTCCACCAAAGCTGCACACTTCAGTAATGTTAATACTGTTTATTTTTTCTCACCCATTGTTGCTTTACTTTTTCCTCCATTCACCTGCCAGGGGCGAGGAGAGGTAGAACATAATTTTCTAGACTAACACTTCATTGAAAATACACTGACAGGTGCATATTTACAGAGGGGCTGTTTAATACTGGCCCTGAATGAGATCCAGCTTTAATGTAGCATCTTTGCCTGAGGCAAGGCCAAGGGACTCTCATCCTGATAGTGAACCCCTCCTCTGTCTGCAATGAGCCTTTTTCCATTTCATGTGGGCTTTTATGCTGAAAAACTGCCTCTCCCTCCCTTTCCTATGCCCTTTTCACTGTCTCTCTTGTGAACTAACACTAGTACGGGACCCCAGGGAAACTAAACATTTAATCAAAACCTTTTTTTAATGCGAGTTTATGCCTGTGTTGTCTTTACACATGCTAAGGGAGCTGTTGTCAAGCAATCAGTCAAACGTGACCTGTATTACAATAAATCTAACAGAGAAAACACTTGTATTATTTTTCCAGTGTCTGAGAGTACAATAGTTTTGCCGTGTAAGGTCAAAATGAAAGGGAGTGACTGTTATCTGCTAATGTTTTTAGTATTTGTCAGCACATTAATCAGCAGTAAGTCACTCACTCGCAGTACAGTTTAGTGTGCAAACTTTTCAGTTAGTCCACAGAGCTGTCAAGCATGGAGAATTGAATGCAAGGCAGCTGACAAGCAATTAATATCAATTACTTGGGGAAAGTGTGTGAATGTGACTTCACCAGATGCAGTTTCCGCGTCTATACGTTGGAAAACCACACATACCGGCAAATGCAACCCATATATAATCAGACACAATGCACTGTATTTCACACTCCACTAAAGCTACTTAAAATCAGGATTTAAGAGTCTCGAAGCCATGAGTCCCTGCACAAAAAGCTATCACATGGCTGCTGCTGCTATTGCTCCCCTCATAATTGCACTAGTGGACTTCTCTTTTAGGTGCACATTGAATGGTGAGAGTGACTGGCTTTGTGTGCACCGTCTGATAACGGCAACAAAGGGAAGGAAGCAGCCGAGTGAACAAAGCATTATGTAATCAATATCGGTGGTCAGTCGTAACAGGAAGACGTGTTGATCTGTTGAATGAAGCACTGTTTACATAGATTTTCTTTTCTCACACTGCACATGTCAAAGGGAAAAGTGAGCTAAGAGGAAAACAAGAAGTAACGCTACACTGCCAAGAAATGAGAAGTATAGACCCAAGAAAACCCTCAGTTGATTGAAGTCACCTTGGAAGGTACAGGGGCAGCGATCCATGTCAGAACAGAGCGAGGTCAAGGCCAAGCTTGCTTATCTCTTTAAATTAAAACTGTCGTGCTGAACAATGGACGGATGATTTCAATTAAAGTCTGCAGTGCAAGATCTCAGGAGTCACGGAAGAACACTATAGCTTTATTGCCTTCAGATTATTCCCTGTTGTGACTAAACCCTCTGAGGTCCCTATGGGTCCAGCTGATGCCCTCTGGGCAAAAGCAAATGTCAGGGAAAAGGACATTTTACCCGACCATTTACATACAGTTTTCATCATATAATGCTCATTCAAAACTGATGTCACAGTAATAACTTAGTTCACAGACTACAACGGCATACAAAAGAAAAAAAAACCTGTTAAATTCCTCCATCTGTGGCAGGGAACTAAAATAAGATCCAGATTACAGTCTAAGGATTGCAACTGAACTTGTCAAAAATCATAACTGCTGCCTGTCCTAATATATTCACAGCATGCTTCATGTTGACATTTTGTTATTATGTCTGATTAATATTGACCGTGACCATCTGACACAGAATATGAATACAGACAAATGTGTTGACAGAATCTCCTTTTCATTTTGGCAGTAATGATGGAGTTTGCAAACATTTGAAGAAAATTCAATTTGGATTTCTCAGTTAAAAGATCCTGCATTATGTACATAAATACCAACAACCGCGTAGCTGTTTGATTCTTTGGAACAATGAAACCAGGATGTTCTGAATATTATCTTGATGTAAAACATTCTGTTGGCTATTACTTTAACAGAATATTCCTGGATGAGTCATTTAAAGATGAACTGAATGAGGAATTTTGAAACAAATTTGAGGTAAGAAAGGACAAAGGTTTTTTTGTGCAGGTAAGCCAAAGATATGGCACAAGATTCACAAAGCTCTCACAAAGGCTGGAAATCAACAATTTGTGCCGCCAAGCAAATAATTTGATGGAGCAGTTCTGTTATTTGCATGAATGTAAATGAGTGAATATTCATAAATCCAGTGCAAGACCAACCTCTTTCTATGCAAATAAGACATGTTACAAGAAATGTGTAATTTACCAAAGATTAGTGCAACCAATTGCCACAAACAGTTTGGAAAGGCTGCAGAAAGTGTGTAGCAGCTGCACAAAAACAAAAACTCACCATCTCTCTCACAATCTAGAGATTCTGCAAGTCTATTACTATTTAATGTTACTGAGGACAAAATCTTCAGACTTGGCAGGGTCAGATGGATCTAGGGTTTATATTGGACTTTCCAGCCTAAAAATATAGCTGTCCACCTAAAACTGAAAAAGATCAGGCTGCTTTATTTCAAACACTTCATAACCACCTCATAAACCTGGAATAATGGCTGTAGAACACATAACAAAAATGTCAGATCCTGCCTAATCTGATGTTCATGAAGCTAGTGTTGGTGTGTGATGTTGCCAGCGGTGAGTCACTAGAACATCAGTAATAATGTTTCTGCAAAATCCAGTCATTCAGTGGCAAATGAACAACATTATTTTTAAGATTCAGTCATCAATGGAACATATTTCTGATCTGTCTTAGTCCCATTAACAGCTGCAACCTGTTTTCAAGAAAGCCGTAAATTTTGTTACAGACGTGAAATACTTGACAAGCAAATGAAGTAAAATACAGGAAAGTTGGTTTGTCATTTTATACAATTCAGAGTGTGTGCTTTTCTGATAATCAAAAACACAAATGTTGAGGGACTTTGTTCTGTGAAGCTATCACTGTGGATCAGTCTCGACATGTGGAGCAATGCTGGAAAACACTAGAAACAGCTCTAAACAAAAGCAAATTGCACACAGGTGCATAAGCTCATGGGTGTGTCAGTACCAGCAGATCATAAGTACAAAATCTTTTGTGAGTAGGTCCTTAAAATAAATGGTGCCATTAGTGGCCAAAACCAATTCTTTGTGAATTTGGCCCATGGTATGCAAACATGCATACTAATGTATCTGCAATTATCACTGATGATATGTAAAAGCAAAGATCTGAGACGGATTGACCTTTATTTTAAAAAGTGGCAGATGTCACTCAGTCCAACCATCAGTAGCATCCTGACCTTCACGAGATGTCTGTTATTTTTCCAAGAGCTCCCAGCAGCTGATTCCTTCCCCTCTAAAGATTTGATCTAAAATTCTCAAAAATCTTAACAGATGCACTATTTAAATGGACTAGTATTTCTAAACTTCTACATAACGGTAACTTTCTTCAAGTTTAAACCACTGTAAGGGTGATGGGTTTGTTTTCATCCCCATTAGTCCAGTGTGTTTGGAGACACCAATAGATTGTCAGCTGGCCTAATTAAAGCGATTTCATGGTTGCCACACTTTGGGGGATTTTAATCTGAAATGCTCCACTGTGCTTATGCAAACACTCAAAATTAAAAGCACATCCCTTAAAATTAGCTTCATTTGGTTTCTCTACCCCCAAGTTTGAAAGCCTTGCCTTAGGTAAACTGATGTTCCTCCCTCTAGTGGAGCTGAACATTTGCATTTATTCTTCATAATCACATTTGGTTCAAACCTAATTGGCAGAAGCAAGGAGCCATAAACTGAGGGACAACAAAAGCTACAACAAATATAATGAGATCAATAGTGGAAAGATTAGCCAAATGCTATCAGAAATATATTTTAGATAAGAGGAAGATTGTGATACACTGAAACAAAAGGGGGTAAACGGACACAAAGGGAAGAGGCATGATTAAGAGTCCCACCCTTATGCTTCATAGAATAATATACTACATGCCAAGAGGAGAAGCAGCTCCCATGAAGCATTGCACTCCAGGCTTCTTCCCTCCCATCGCAATTAGAGTGTAGCACATCAGTTAACCTGCATACATATTCATATCCGATCATGAGGCAGATCCATGACTCGGTGCAGCTCTGCAGTCTATGCGCAGCCCAGAAGCCTGTTCCTCCACTGGGGAGGCAGGAAGACTGTCAGCCTACAGCCTCTGCACATACACAACACAAGGAAGAGGAGGGTTGGAAGTGCTGGAGGCAAAGGCACATTTAAGATATCCCAGCCTTCTGATGGATGTCACCTCTGTCTCCCTGAGACACGGCCAAGGCCATTTTTAATGAAACCGGACTGCTTGTTCTGCTCAGCAAGTCCTTTGATATTGTCCACAGGAGCCTTATGCAATAGTTTGATGTTAATTGTCGCAAATAAATCTACCTTTCTCCCCCTCCTCTGTCCATGTTCTCACACCCAGGCCTGATCGGTGCCTTGGATTTCTGCCAGGAAGTAGAGACGCAGCGGTGTGATGAAAAAACAGTGGCACGCGTGCACACGCACACGCACACACACACACACACACACACACACACACACACACACACACACACACACACACACACACAGCCGTGTTAATTATTTGTTTAATAAATATGCAATAACTACAGCTCCTGGGGCAATAACAGATCCATCTCAGTGCTGCATGTCTGCACAACAATCAAAATGAGTGAGAGGGCTTTTAGTGCATCTTCCTGTGCAGCAAATATACTTCCCCTTAAGCGTCTGCAGTACTTTTATTCTCTATTGACTGCATGTTCACATTTGTTACAGACTCCATGGGTTTGTTGGTCTTTGTGAGTGCATCTCTTCTGCATTGTTTTGTGGGCTGGCCTAATCCTGATTATCCATGTCCACACATACCACCAGAGACAAGACCCCTCCCTCTCGCCCCGTCTGTCTGCTCCACAAATAGCTTGGTTTTTATCACCCAATTCTTTAATCACCCACTAAAGCTTAGATCAAGAGTTTTACAAGTGTAATTATGAAAGTTGGTGCATTAAAGTATTCCACAGATGACAGAGATACAGTTTATCCCAGAGCCTATTCTAGTCATTGAAAAAGGGGTTTTAATTTCACATGGTGCCTGACACAGAAACTTGGAACTTAAATGATGTCTTTCAGTGCATTTATGTCTAGTTATGTCCAATAATTGCTAAGGAAATTGTTTCTTTTTCATGGATGACACTGAGGTTGAAGCTGAATGCAGAGCTCAGATATAGTGCTTTAAGTAACTTTACACAGTATGAATAACATCAAACATAAAAACTACCATCAGTGGCCATAGCAAAGAATCCTTTGGATTGTTTTTTTTTCTGTTTGTTTTTTTTAATCAACATCAACACATCCTTACACATAAATGACAGAATAGGTCAGTTGCAAAATAAATAGGTTAATTGTTGGTGGTTTTGGTAGTTCTAAATGTGTTGTTACATGTTTGAACTACCATTACTACATGCAACCCCTTTAAATTGTTCAAAATGCGTTTATGCTCATATTCATTTTATATCAGTTTCCAGTTTGACAGCATTTTTGCTTCTGATGTTGATATTATGACTTTATATCATTGGGGAGTTTTAATTTATACCAGACCTCCTCGCATTTCATCTGCTTTGCTTGATACAGTCCTAGAAAAGAGTGACAAAAATATAATCAGCATGTATTTTTAGTGGAGCAGCCATCTAAACTAATTCTAGAATGCTTCTAACGTGCTGCAGAGCTTCTGCTGGAAATATATCCTCTAAACAGCACAACCACAATAAGCTCTGGAGGCCATGGAGAAGCGATGCAGCGATGCAGCCTGGCCCAGTGGAAATCAGAGGTTAGATTCGGACACAAAAACAACTTGGTTAGAGCTAAAATAAGAATGTTACATGATGCCCCTTATTATGGTTGCAATAGCAAATGCACAGACACTGAAACAAGACACAAACACTATTCTCCTGTGGCCCATGGGTTTGTTTTTCCACCCAAAAAACAACAATACTGGGCATTTAAACTCCCTTAAATAATCAAGCAGCGGTCAAGTTGGTGAGTCAGATGTCACTGAGTTTGAAACTGAATACAGAATTGAATTTAGATAGAGAATGGATAAAATGCTGACCTGTGTAAAATATATATTGCCAGTGGCCATGGCACAGAATCCTGCATGTTTAATATGATGGGCTGGTAGCATGCAAAAGCTGCTTTCAGGGTAAACTTTTGAAGATGGAGCTAAACAATTAGTCAGCATCATAAATTAAACGTTAAGCTAACACTTCCAGATGTCTTCCTACACCTTCTGTCATAATTGTTTAAGAATGTTTTTGATATTACAATCTAAAAGCAGAAAAATCTATTGTTGTCAAGTCATAGTCAAGGGGTTTAGTTCTAACTATACTTACTTGAAGTGGGATTAGAACAGTTTATATCACAGGCAAAGGGGTAGCTCCAATAGTATAAGAGAAGGCATGAAACATGGAGGTGCTGTAGTACTCAGACAAGATCTGTGATAAGTCTTTATATTCAATGGGCTAATTCTGGATTTTAATCTTCTTAGAAGACAGATCAAGTGGAAACACTGCGAATGATGAATAAAAAAAACTACTGTATTTATGAGATTTACAGATAATATAATAACAAGAATATATTCACCTATGACCCAGGAGCTAAAAACAGCTCAATGACAGACATCGTTTCATCCAGACTTCTTTCCAACAACTTGGCAGACGCATGGCCCACATTTATTTCAAGGATGTGTAAGGTTTGAAGCACAGTGAACTCTCCTCACAGATGGTGAAGGCTCATTTTTCCTTCTGCTCAGATGTTCATGAGGAGATGTTAAAGGTTGAACCTTTCAAATGTCAATACTGTGTGTGAATTCAAGTTCTTCCTTCACAGGTCACACACTAATACACTGAACCTCAGTTCTGGGCATGTTTTATACACTCAATATAGACTGCAGGAGATAAGTTGTCTTGGAATCCCTGAATTGTATTCACCCTCACAGTCCCCCACGTTCACATGGACACCCTGTGGGTTTGTATTTTCTACTGTCAGACACTGCCTAAGGTTACTGTTTGCCCTGTATCTTAGAAGATCCTACACAACAAACTTGCATGCAGCTGTCACAGTGTGATCGAAGAAAATATTTGGGATCTCTCACATCGTCTCTCAGCTTATGTTTCTTCTTTTTTTTTGGCAGACCATCCCTCTGCAATAACTCCCTATTTTTGTGAAGCTCAAACAACCTGAGACTGTGTGCCTGGAGCTGTAACTCATCTGGAGTCAAGCCAGAGAAAGAGAGAGCGACTGACAGAGAGGAGGAGACAAAAAGGCAAAGAGATGAAGACAGAGGGAGGCGACCAGAGAGAGACAGAGGCTGAGAGATTGATGGTCCATTCCTGCATTAACGAGTGAGCGGGACTGGACTAACATGTTTCAGGCTTTGACTGTTCTAGTTTTGCAGTGCCTCCTTGTGCACAAGCACAGACTGCAAAAGAGTGAGAGTGACGAAGACAGAGAGATGTTCAGTCCTTTTTCAATTAAGTAAAAAAACAGAACTGTGACACTGTCACGCTGGAATCAGATGGTTTTCAGAGATGACGGTGCACTTTTCCTGGGGATTTAGAAATAGCAATGACGTGTTTTGCTGTTCTCAAAAATGGGATGGATGATAAGAACAAAAAATCCTATCTCAATATATTTTATATACATAACTATATAAGCTATATATTACAAAATGTTTTGATGGTAATATACAGCATCAAAAATTAAGGGCCAGGTTTTGAATGTGGTTCAGGTCGTCAAATTAAAGGCAAATTGCAAATTTTCCTTTACCTACCTTTGACTTGAACTGTGTGTAGTGGCTTTTAATGGTTATCTGATGAGAAAGTATAGAGTTTGGACCAATATTAATATCATATTTTTACATCTACTACAAGAAGTACACACTACACCATTTCCATGTAGGCTACATACAGCTGCAGTGTTTCCATTAGTTACCTAAATTGCAGTCAATCTAAAATGTTACACTTTAGAGCATAAATCAGACTCACTGCATATTGGAGATCAGAGGCTGAACTCCCAGTTGACAAACTTACATTACATGTTTATCATCTTTTCTTCAGTAGGAGGGGGACACCTAACTCAAACTAAACACAAACAACAACCAATAAGAATGAAAAGTATTGGATTGAAACCGACTAAAATAAACTCACTAGCCTAGCGATCTGTGGTTGCAGAATTACTGCTACAAACCCACAGGTTAGAGCAACATCGATGTGCAATGCTATCTGTAAACTGCTGTAATTATACTGATAAATGGGCCAATTCAAACTAATGTTAGCCAAGTCAGAATGTTGTGAAGGTGCCGTTTTCTTTAGAGCCTTGATTTGTTGGGTTCCTCTAAAAATTTGATCATATGCCAAATTATTATTGATCATCCATACCCAGCATGAAATATAGAACTTGTAACTGTTGACTAAGTAGCTTTTTAAGAACACTGGTCACCTTTGGCTGATTTTGGGGAAAACAACATCTGTCTTCTGTAGAGAAAGCTGAATCTTTCTCTCTGATCTGAGTTAAAACAAAAGACAGTGGTGGATTTATACAAAGATATGAATAATATTAAGAGGGAATGATGGCAAAGAGGAGTTTACAGGACCCCCAGATATTTTCTTCACTCACAGTGTGACAAAGACATGCATGAAGGTCAGCAATGTAACAACTTCTGAGGCTACGGGCAAACAAAACCCAGGGCAGTATTGGTCAGTTTCTAAAAAAAAGAAAACACAAAACCACAGGGTGTCTTCAAGGAGCAGGAAGAAAGTCAGGACAAATATGGTTCTGCAGAAAAAGTACCTACTTTGTCATGAACACGGTTTGGCTCCAGTGCAGACCAAAACATGAAAATCTTCACAAAAACATAACATTAACTGTATAAAGTATATACAATCAGTGTGTGAATTCCACAGTAACAACTGATGGTTTAACATCATGTCCACAGTCTGTTGATCATGATAAATCAAATCCATTTGTGTCACAGGGCTCGTTTAATACAATTTTCATAGTCAAAGGTCACCAATAAGGTTAGACTCATCCATCGACCTTCCAGCATCAGCACAGGTCTGTGTGTGACTTATATTAATGGCACAGACATCCACTAGTCTAAATGTGTCTAATTTTTTCTCATATTGAAAAAACACTGAAAATCACCTCCCTGAATGTTACACATTATATCCAGATTCAGAACTGATCCCATGGATGAGGAGGACTCCAAAGCCGGAGCTGTAGTGACACCTATCATTTGCATTAATTAAAACTGAAAAATGCATAAAAATATGTTTTATATTAATATATTTTCAAGGTAAGAGGCTGACAATGTTTGGTTAAATTATGGAGAAACTTCAAGCACTAGAAACAAGTTACCACTGGTGAAGGTTTGTGACGGTCTAATTCTGAAACTCTTACAGTTAAAGCTTACACAGTTCTATTTATTGTGTCTCCACTATCTTGTCTACCCTTTCTACAAATGCACGGAGTCAGGATACACCCTGGATGTGTTTCCAGTTCATCACATGGCTGACACAGACGAGCAACCTTTCACTCACTTTTACAATTAAGGGCGATACAGATCGACCAATTAACCCGTTGAGGATATTCAATTCAACTTCTTTGTGTGTATGATTTTAAGTAAATCTTGCCGTCTTGAACCTAAGAGTAAGAAGTTGAACTTTCCTCACTAGGAAGTCACACTAACTTTGATTGAACACACAATTCATTAAACTTTTTCTTAAATGCTAATCTGAGCTCTGTTGGCTCCCCATTATATTCCCTTTTGAGTAATTCCACTCCAGAACATAACAAGATCAAGAATCTTCTGCTTTTTTGCAAAACATTTTACATTTTATTTTAAGATGTACTTTGGATGTTTTGATCTGATTGATGTCATTAAATGAACATTATTGGAAATCAATTTTTACGGATGATGGGGCAAAAACCGCATATCCTTCACAAAATTAGCAATGAATAATTTCAATTAAGCCAAAGCAATTATATCATTCATTTGACTGACAGCCTTTCATTAAACAGCACTTAGAACCAACAGTCTCTTCCTTACGGGAAGGATCTTTCTCTTTCCTTCAGCACACAGCAGTTCTTTTTCAATTCCAGTAAGTGATCACAGCATGGAGTCATTCGCTGACACCAGGAAGGCACAGAGCCACTCTAATTGACAAACGGCACGACAACCTTTTACCTCTGCATGTTATTATAGCTTTGAACATGTACCACATTCACTTAGCCTAATTAGACAAAGACAAATTGTTGCAGATCTTCAGTACCTTCTTCTGCAGATACTCGACAAATGTTTTCCTTTGTGCCTCGTCTTTGGAGTTAGCATTAGCTTATCCTGCTCACTGCTCCCAACACTGTCTGCATAAGAAAACTGGATTTACAGTATCAAACAGATTACCTCTTCAACACTGTGTCGAAGCCTGAAAACAAAGCTATCACATTGCCTCTCAATGTGTAGAGATAAAAGTATTCTGTACTGTCTTACATTAATACATTGGTGTGGGTTAGCTACCTGCAGTATAAAATGAGTATATGCTCAATAACACCTCTGGACAATTGTTTACTTTGTGTCTTAATTTCTCTGTTCTGGATTATGCCAGGGTATTAGCAGAGGCAGATCTTTTACATAAAACAACTTTTCTGTTTCTTCAGGGTGGTGCTGTAATGATGTGATAGAAGACTGTGTACATAGTAGCTTGTCTGTCGCTCAAAGCCCTGGATAAAACCCTCTGAGGTGACAAGAATGATCGGCTGCTGCTTTCTTCCTCCAGCCACTCATAAATCAAATAATTACATTGTGGTTCTAGAGGGAAGAGAAAAAGTTTTCCCATCAACCAGCACTCATTAACCCAATTCCAAAATGTGCAAATGACTAACTTGAGGGAAAGACACAGTTCTTTTCTTATCTCAATGCCAATTCAAATGCAATACATATCACTGAAAGCATCGTTAACATGTGTAACAAGACAACCTGCACACAAAGAGCAGCAAATGATTATTTTCTTATCAATATTTTATGATGTACATCAATTAACCTTGAACTGTCTGCAAACAGCAGACAAACGCTCCCCGGCGACCAAGTCAGAGGAAGCTCTGTCAGGTCCAAGCACACACTGCACTGCTGTGACTGACAGTATTTTAAAAGCTGCTCTTGAGCAAGAGAATACTGCAGAAAAGCCAAGCATTACTCATTTCAGAGATAACTGCAGTCTGTAAACAACCTCTCAATGTAACACCCTTTTACCAAAACACAGTGATTTTCAGTCAGGATTAAGGGTCTGTTATACAATAATTATGATTACTGCTCACAGGCAGCATTCGTTTACTTATAATATGCGCGGCTTTGTTCGGGTAATGCTAGAGTACTCCATGTTTTTCCATATAAATCTACTTTTACATTTCTCAACATCTTAAGATCAACTTGATCGTAATCACACTCTTTATTCCATGAACAAAAAGCACTGCTATAAAGTAGAACATACAACTTTTTCATTTTAGAATAGCTGTATATCCCCATAATGGAATTTTGGCTTAAGAGCAGATGATGCTAGTTTCTCAAAGTCAGGTGTGAAACAACTTGTTTTATTATCCAAGGCAGATATGTATGATCAGTCGGAGAAAAAAATTATAAGACTACCCTTTGTTTTCATCAGTTTCTTGTTCATTTTAATGCCTGGTACAACTCAAGGTACATTTGTTTGAACAAATATAATGATAAAAATAGCTCATAGTTTAATTTCAAAGCTGATATCTATCCATTTTCTATGTTTTCTTGATAATAACCAAAATCACTTCAGTTCTTTCATCAATATCTATGGAATTGTACTGACAAAAACAGTGCCATTAGGCATTCCATGTTTTCATTTCTGTCTGTTTTAGTCACATGATCCACACAGGAGTTAACACTTGATTGCATAAGCATTGTTTTTGATGACTTTTAATGGTCTAATTTTTTTTTTTACACAATAATATATAGATCTGATAATGTTGGGCTACTTCACTAAGAGAAACCCCCAGAAGACAGTCAATGAATGTCCCCGAATTTCATCTAAATATCATTTTGATGAACATGAGGAGAACAAAGGCGTAGCGATGCTTCACACAGGCTCCTGTTGCTTTAGAAATATATATTTACACCAAAAGCAAGAGCATACACTGATCAGCCATAACATTAAGACCACTGGGAGGCAAAGTGGTGTTCATTTTCAATCACATTACAATGAGACCTATCAGTGGGTGGGATAAACAAGGCAGCAAGCAAATATTCTAGAAAAAAGAAAATGGGCAAGAGTAGGGACCTGAGCCAGTTTGAGTCATCTGCAGATCTTGTTGGACATTCCCGTTGTAAGGTGGTTGGAGTCTACCAAAAGTGGCTGAAAAAACAACAACCGGATCACAAGCGATCGAGCATCTATGGGAGCAGAACATGATCACCACTATCTAATATTGTGTAAGACCCATTTTTCCACCAAAACAGCTCTGACCCGTGGCCTAAACTCCACCAGACGCTGAAGGTGAGCTGGGGTATCTGGGAAACAGATTCCTGACGTCCTGTAAATGGTCCCACAGCACATGGATCAGATGGATTTGTCCAACACCTCCCACAGAATCTCAGTTGGCATGAGTTTGGGATGTCCTTCTTCAGTCCATTTGTGGCGGGTACTAACCTGGGGCACTGATAAGGCGGGGTAAACATGTCAAATTCATGGGGCCCAGTCTTTGTGGGGGGCCCACATAGCAGTGGAGGGAGCCCAGTGGGTACAGGTTAGAATTGGTGAAAATTTCATTTAAGATATGGTGGTGGTTATGGACCACAGCCCCGCTTATGCCAACCCCCCCACACACACACACACACACACAACCACCATTTTGCTGCTTCAAACACATCAGCTTCGAGGATAAAATGTTCACTTGCTGCTCGATATATCCAACCCAGTGAAAGGTGTCATTGTAATGAAATAATATTATTACCACTTCTCCTGTCAGTTGTCAGAATGTTATGGCTGATAGGTGCATTTCTACTACTATCAGAAGTAGTTACACTTACTACTTACAGAAACTATTCTGTATTGTAATATTAACTATATTCTGGAGTGTTACCAAAGGTGAAGGGGAGAAAAACTGACAGAGCCCTGCAGTACGACCAGAACAAGAATGTTTTGTCTTTTTGAGGAAATCTGACATTCAAAGAGCAATTCTCAGTATCTTAGGGGTTAAAACATAACACATACAGAGTAAACTAAAGGGATTTAGTAGTATATGCACTAAACTGTACTATAACGGAGGTAGGAACAATGAGAGGAATAAATGATGAATTGTTCTTATAGTTGTAAACAGCTGTATTGATGATATACATAAAGTAGAGCTTTTTAACTGCAATGTACACTCACACTAGTGGACACTGCAGGCCTCCTTGTCAGACATAAAAATACATTGTTGATAAGTTTTTCATGGGGGGGGGTCACAATGACGGACTCAACACCATGAACCTGAGACAATAGAGTCCTCTACCGGCCCTACTGTAGCAGGTCTGTGCAGCCGTGGTCCTTGCCATGAGCAAGGACAGACAGAATGTCATTTCAACACCAACTCTATAAAGTTTGAAGTCAGAGGAAATAGGATAATGTAATAATTTGTGATTTACCTGCAAAGACTCGACTAAGTGGTCACCTGGGGGTAACCCTTATGTAATGATTCTTCAAGCTAGTTTTGGTGCATATTGAAATAAGTTCATATTTAATAGAGATTGGGCTCTAAAATCCTGAGGCCAGTGGAGTTGAGGTATTTAATCTTTCATCCTCCACATTTGAAAGACATTCCTAAGGAAAGCCAGAGGGTATGAGACTCATGATGTGGTCGTTTGTAGGTCTAACTCTTCAATTTCAAAGGTAAATATCACGCTGGGACAAAGCCCTCGTCTCTGCCCTGCCATCACAGGACTGTCAGCAATGACAGAGGGAATTCTTTGGTCCTGTCCGACATGAGGCGAGGGCCGGACAGGCGGGTGTCTCTGATCACATCACACTGCTGATTACTGAGGAAAGTAGAGGGATAAGAGCAAAGCAAGGGCTCCCATTGATCACACAAATGCATTAAGAGCAAGCAGGGACAGTAAAGTGCCTTTATCTGCAGCTACATACAACACAGCACAGCCTCATTTGTCACAGCCTGTGCCTGAGGGCTGCACCTCAGGTAGCTGCTATCATATTGTGTTGCCTCAAATCTTACTGTCATTTATCAGTTATGTCTTGGTGTTAGTGTTATTTCTTTCAAAAGAATTTTTAGTAACGTATACATTTGTTTTAGGTCTGACAAGGACTTTTTCATTATGGATGTTTTGTCTAATTCTAGGCAAAAACAACTAAATGCAAAGCTTTAGTATCGACATGTAGCGGGACAGGCCTGAAGAAGACAAAGTGATGACATGATCAAATTTACAACCTGTGTTGAAGCAGTCTAAACCATGTTCAATGCAGCTAATGCCATGTTTACATTTCTCCACAAGTAATGTTTCTGCTGCTGATGTTCAAACTGCTGAAGCTCATTCCTGACCCACAAATGATTGTTAATGGATCCGCTCATTCTCATCTCCGTTATGTTAAAATGCTAAACACTAATTTGACAAATTATTTCCAAAGCAAATATAGCAACATCAGAGCCAGTCTTAAGGATGAATTATCAGCTTTAAGGATCAATAAGGCTTTAAGTTTGGACAGTCAAACGTAAGACTTTAAGACTTTTTAAGGATCTGCAGACACCCTGTTTATATTCTTGGAAATCGTGTCAAGAATGTGAGTATGAGTAACTTCAGCTGCAGCATCTAAAATTACGGCATTTTTGAAAGCTATAGTGCAGCAGCCAAACAGAATACAGCCCAGTTGCCTGATTAAAATGAGTACAACATGTCTGGGGCTCTGGTTTCTGTGAGTCAGCTAAGGTCTGGAGAGAGGAGGGCTGTATTTGAGCCGAGAAGAAATGAACAGAAGAGCAACGAAGGGAAGTGATATTTCTTAAAGCCTTGAACCCATTCCAATAACGTTGAATTCATGTGACCTTTTCTCAGTCGGGCATAGTTTGCTGAATGCTCCCATGGATTAAGCACAAAATCATTAAAATGGGCAGGCTGGCAGACAGACTGGACACATCAGAAGGAGAGCCAAATGTTATAGCACCTTATGGAGTGTGAAAGGTTAACTGGGGAAGGAGTGCAGAGCCAGAAAACAAAGTGAGAAACATATTCAGGGCTTATGTTTAAGTTGTATTTGTAAATATAACTAACATATAGCTAACACAGTCTAACAGGAATGTGATCTTTGATTCCAGCTCCTATATTATTTTAATTAGAAATACAGCGGGGAAAATAAGTATTGAACACATCAACATTTCTCTCAAAAAACATATTTCTAATCAAGCTATTGACAT
>JAPTYQ010000006.1:28732167-28751108 GCA_029814465.1 Ostorhinchus cyanosoma | reverse complement strand
AGTCAGCCACTGAGAGCGCAGGGTCACAGGACAACAGCCAATGAGAGCACAGGTTCACAGGACACCAGCCAATGAGAGCGCAGGGTCACAGGACACCAGCCAATGAGAGCGCAGGTTCACAGAATGTCAGCCAATGAGAGCACAGGTTCACAGAATGTCAGCCAGTGAGAGCTACATAACTAGACATGCACATATTTCCTTCAGGAGTTTCAAATACCTCTCAATTTCAGAGCAACAAAAGGCAAAATGTCACAATTATACAGTATAATGGTATTCGACTGCTTTGCTTTCAGACTATTTGGTGGTTCTGATAATGCTTTGGATTTTGCTCAACAACATGAAAATTACTATCAAAAGCACTCACACTAATTTTTTCTTTTGTCAATGAAAGAGTGGACAAGACTTTACATTTTGCTAGGAGTTCCAATCTCCGGAATAATAATAATAATTATATTATTAATTAATTATTATTATTATTATATTTGTATAGTGCTTTTCCAGGCACCCAAAGAGCTTTACATTATTGATCCATTATCCATTCACTCTCACATTCCCCCTCTGGTGGTGGTTAACTACATCTGTAGCCACAGCTGCCCTGGGGCAGGCTGACAGAAGTGCGGCTGCCAATTCGCGCCTACGGCCCCTCCGACCACCATCGACCATTCACACACATTCATACACCAGTGTGAGTGGCACTGGAGGCAAGGAGGGTGAAGTGTCTTGCCCAAGGACACAACCGACAGACTAAGACTCAAACCACCAACCCTTCAGTTACTGCATGACCCGCTCTACCTCCTGAGCCCCAAAAGAATGATATGCTCTACCTAAAAAGTGCACACAAGGGGAAAGTTGGACAGCAACAGAATAGATCTTCAAAACTTGTAATGAAAACCGTGATGGCTGCAGGTGAACAAATACCAAGAGACTGACAGAGACGTTTGACTATATTATGGCAAAGCCCAGTGGTAGCTGTAGGTCTGAGACGATATTTACATCTGGTTCGTGATGGGAGAAAAAAACAAAACAATCAAAAATAGACGTGTATGAAAGCAGCTCTGCAGCACAATAAGCCACAATTCGTCTAGTTACAGATGCACCTAAAGAAGAACGAGCCTTTTATTGTGTTGTAAGCAGCTGTTCATATGAGGCAGACAGATGTGGTTTGTCATTTAACATTCACAAGAAAATTAACTAATTAAATTATGCACTGAGTGGCAAAATGTTGATGATCGATGTTAGAACTCCAGGTTTTTATAATAGTGACAAGCCAAGTTTCTGTAAAAATGCTAATTGTATTAGTTTCAAAGCTGTGAAATTGATTTTAATTGTCCGCAGGATCACTTTTCAAACTCTCCCTCCAATGAAAAAACACCAAACCCTACAGAATAAACATGAACTTTTATTTTACTCTATGATTAACATGACCACACACAGTAATGCAGATAGAGGTTTAACCTGGAGTTTATCTGTCATGTTTTATTTAATTTATTCAGTTTACTCTTTTTAATTTATATGTAATTGTGCATTGTTTTCCCATCAGTGTGATTTAATTAGCTGTGGGAGAACAGAAAGCTCGTCCACACAGTGAGAGGCTGATACAGGCAGCAGAGTGGGAGTAGTTTTAGTAGATGTAATTAAACTAGTAAATTTGCATTAAATTTCACAGTCCTTTGGTAGTTGTTCAACTAAACTCAAATTCAAACAGGGTCTACGTGTGCACAAGAAGCAACTCCCTGTATTTGTTGTACATATAGATTCTGGCTGATTAGAAGAGTATTCTGCAAACAATGTTTTGAGTTTGTTGTAGAATTTCACCACCTCGTAGGTCAGGCTGCAGGTGCTGCCATCTTCATATGTTCCCTCATTCACTGTTCTACATCTGGATCTACAAACAAGATCTAAACATCCCAAGGTTCACCTATACAGCTCCGCAAACAACTAAGAGACCACTGTAATTTACGGTGACATCAGCATGTCTGCATGTATGACAGCCATTCCATTCCTGTTTCTAATGAATTCCAACACAAGCACACCTGATTCTATTGAATAAATCCATGTCTTATTTAAGGAGAAGAAAAACACACTACGGTGACCATCACTATCTTCTTGCAATAGGATTATCTGGGTGGCAATAACAGTGCTATTAGTACCGCAAAAGTAACTGGAATAAAAAAAAAAATAAAAAAAATAAAAACTACTGAAAACTACTGGACTTCTGCTCTGACGTGTTCCCAAACTGAGGACTGGTTCTTCTATCAGGACAAAGCTCCCGGCCTCAGCTAGGATCATAAAGGTGTGGATGACGGACCACCAGATGCAGACCCTGTCAGGGCCGGTCCAATCTGCAGACCTGAACCCACTTTGAAACTTCTGCAGGAAGATGGATGGACACAAGCCTTGGAACATTACTGAGCTGCTTGAATTTCTACACCAGGTGCTGCACAAAGTCATCTAACAGCAGGAGGAGAGTCAAGACACGTGAAAGCTGTCACTGAAAATCAGGGTTATTCCACCAAATACTAACGTCCGTCTGAACTTTTCCCAAGGTACGTTAGTATTGTGTGGTTTGGAAATGAATATGAACTGCTTTTCTTTGGATCATCTGAGGTCTGAAAACACCTGCATTTTTGTGTTATTTTGTTCTGCAAATGCATGCTCTGAATAACAATATTTTTATTTGGAATTTGGGAGAAATCTTGTCAGTAGTTTAGAGAATAAAACAAAAAATGTTCATTTAACTCAAACCTATAAATGGTATAATCAGAGAATGTGATCATTTTGCAGTGGTCTCTTATTTTTTTCCACAGCTGTATTAGCCGTGTCTGTCTCCTGTAGGAATGTGCATATATGTGAGTTGCCATCATGTCCTTTACACAAAGCTAGGTTAAAGGTGATTTACATTATATGAACAATCATGGCAAAACACCATCTGATATTTGCGCTACATATTTTTGTACAATGGGAAGTGCATTCGAAACTAGATTCTTCAATCTCCTGTATTGTGCAATCTGTTCTCATAACCTTGTTCCAATAAATGTTTCTTGTGTAATTCATCCAGAGTCTTCTGTGTGGACCTCAGGCTTCAGTGTCTTTCTACACCTGCTTACAGAATTCATCACAGATTCAGATGTATGGCAATATTTTATATAGTACAGTTGCAACGGTGATGTCTGTGATAGCTACTTATAATTTCCATCCATCCATTTTCTGAACCGCTTAATCCTCTTGAACATTGCAGGGGTTGCCGAAGCTTGTTCCGGCTACCCATGAGTGAAGGCGGGGTACACCCTGGACGTGTCACCAGTTTATCGCAGGGCTGACAGATAAACAACTATTCTCTCACACATTCACACTTATGTGCAATCTGAACTGACCAATAAACTTATTAGTACATGTCTTTGGATGGTGGGAGAAACTGGGAGTATCAAATCATCCTCCAAAACAAAAACAACAACAACATGCAGCTACGTATAATCAGTAAGCACATGGTAATTTGCACTGTGTAATAGGAAAAACAGGTTTGAACTGAAATAAAAAAACAATGAAAGGTTAGAATTGAGTAAACAAAACACCTAATTTGCATTAGAACACCTGCCAAAGTTCCAATTAAAAAAATGTTTAATTTTCCCATCAAGTATTACAAGTATAAACTGTTAAATTCAGAAGATTCAGTAAAGTAATTGCCTTGCATCTAACTGCCAGATCAGTATATCTAATCAGTCGAGGAGGTAAATGAGTCGGGCCCACACAGTGTTAGACGGAGAAGAGCCGGCTTATTGTTCCTCCTGAGACCTGGACTGATGGGATGGGCTGCTCATTGAGCTCCACAGTAAAAAGGGCTGACGACTGTCTCCAGTATAATTGGACAAATGAATCAATTACATCAATAGCAAATTACAACATTCATAATTGATCCCTGGACAAATGCAATATAGATCATCCGGCTGTTCAATAGCTATACCACAATATTCATGTTACACTGAACATATTCAGGAACTAATTAAATCTCAATGGAGAGGATCAATGTTTGAAGAAGCATGAGAGAATTATTGATCGTGCAATGTCTTATGCAACTGATTTAAACTGCAGGACATGATAAAAACATTTCTTCTGATGCATTTGTTGTGTTCTGCAGAAATAGTGCTTAAGTGGCCGACAGGGACCACAGCAGCATTATTGAAAACAGCAAATCAAATAATTTAAGATACATTTCTCGCCACCTGTCACTGTCAATATACTTATTTGCCTCTTAAATCTTTTTATGGTTGTTTTTACAGGTTGAATGTGAGCAGTGGAAACCAGTTTCCTTGAATGAAACGATCGTGTGAAAGTACATTTCATTTGGAAATGGCTCATATGAAAATGGGTTTGCATAGTTTCTGGTGCTGTTATAAGGGCTGAAGCTTTTCAAGAGCCCTCTTTTGCAATTACAGAAGGAATGTGGCCGTCAGCATAAAGAGTTCACTTGACAGATCAATACCACGGACAGCCGGATAAATGCTAATGTCTGAATGCAAGGACAAAACGGCTCTGCCTAAACACTGAGTAGTTATGAGGCTGCTTTCTGCTTGCTCATCACACAACAACATATAAATGGATGGCTTTCTCATGAAGCAAGTCTCCCATTTCCATATTGTCCTTGACAAAGTTTCAGAGGGAGGGTTCAGAGAGGTGTTTTAGACTGCTCTACTGAGTTAAGACCAGTTTTGATCTCTGATTAGTATAAAGAAAGTTAAGACAGTTTCACAAAAACAAAGACTTAAGGCTTATTTTAAGACTAAAAATTTAACATAGCCCCAGGTTAAGTTAGAAGTGCTTTACTTATGACTGTATTAAATGTATTTCAATAACAATAAAACATACAGATAAAGACCAGTTTTCAAATACAGGCCAGGTATAAAGTTATTACCATGAAGGGTTCGGCAATAATGAACTGTCAGTTAAAGGTGGGGTAGGAGATGTTTTCCTGAAACATTTTTTTCACAATATTGCTTGAAATCCCCTTCATGCCCCAACTGCAACCAATTAATCAAATGCTCTAACACGAAAATAAAAAATTTTGGTCACCTGTGGAACGGACAGGACAGAAAAAACACCATCCAATCATTTTAACTGGCCCATCGAAATGACTGGATGATGATATGTCTCTCAAACTCAACTGCTATTTGTAATAATACATTTTATTCATAATGCACTTTATATTTTTTGCTAAAAATCTCAAAGTGCTAAAAGCAGCGTATAATAAATGTATCCCTGCCCCCTCTGTGCGCACGTTCTCAAAGGCTTGGAGCACTTGTACAGGAAATGAAGCCGAAACTAGAGCTTGGCTAGTTATATTAGTTAAATCAGGATGTAAAGTTCACCGGTAAACTGTTTTCTTACTAATATAAATCCCTAGGGAATGTAACATTAGCCAGCTAGGTATGAATTGGGTTTGTTCTGCCAACAAACATAATAGTGAAGGCACAGATAACACCGTTCAAATCAAATTTTAGTGGGCCACTAGGCTGACATCAGTCTTACTGCAATCAGCTGTTCTGACTAGCCCGACTTACTTAGACGCATCAAAACTGATCGACTATACTGATGAATAGACCTGAATTCAAAGGTATGCACGGATCCATGGGGGGGGGGACTGATGCAGTGCAGCGCTTGTGAACTCTCGGGAACAAGCATTGTGTGTTCCAGTACTCTGGAGGCGTGGCTTCGGGGGGGGGGGAGGAGTCTGAAGAAATGGGTTTGGACTTTTGAATTGTGTATTTTCAAAACGCAGCTGCTTGAACCGTTTTTCCAAGATCTTCTAAACTGCCTTTAAGAACAATGCAAACTTCTATTGCTGTAACTTCATACATTATGCAATATAATGATGTCATTTTGAGAACTGTTGCTCTAGATCCCACATGCTAAGTAATAGTATTCTGTCACTATTTGAGGAACTGAAGTAAGCTCTATGTCACCATAGTAACAGACAATTGTATTAAATAGTGTTACCAGCTTCTGAAAAGAAGTAAAATTAAACATGATTCAGCTGAAGAGGGAGGCCGAGCACACATGGACCTGTGTGTCTATTTTGTTCTTTATTTAATTCGAATCAAAGTTTAAATGTCACTATTGACCAGGCACACAATATCTACTGCAACAGCAAACAAATCTGATGTGCTGGACCACAGACTAACTTAACATTTAGAGGATCCCTGGCACAAGACTCATTTAGAAATACCAGGTTTAACATTCTAACATAAAAGGTGCTGCATGTTTAATAAAAGAATTCAATAAGAACTAAAACTTTCAGTGCACTTTTTTTTCCAACAGTACCTCTGTTCACTCTGTGTCATTAAGTTTGTTTCCAGAAACCAGTTAATGTGGAAATTTGAAATTTCACCAATTTCAAATCAATTCCAACATGGTGAACTCTTGGGAAAGCATGCATTTTTATGTTTGCATCTTTTCACATTTTTTCATCGTATTTGCTTGAAATGTAATGGAAACACAGCTACTCACCCTCCAACAGAGGTTGTGTTTATTTTTTCCATTTTTAGAATCCCATCACCCTGAATTCTTCCATATCTGGACCATCACATTGCAGCATTTTGTGATTCTATAACTGTACCAACTGATATTGATTTGACTCATTGTGTCGCCCTCGCTCCAGTGAACCAAGCAAGTGAAGTTTTTGTGCAAGTAAGATGTTATGTTTTCATCAGTGATTAAACGACCAGTTTTGGAATCTTAATTTAAGGTTTTCAGCCCCGGTGCTTATTTTTTTCTGAATTTTGCAAGCAGAAAGTCTTGTAACTAGTAAACATTTTTTCTGAGCCGGTGGTGGTCTACCATGTTGGGAAAAAAAAAGTCTTCATTTATCCTGAACTGCTTGGTGCAACAGATAGTAGATACTTTCAACATCCACCTAATGTCTGCCTATCAATTGGATCTAAGCCCTAGTCAAGGTCTACTTTTGTAAAATCATCCCCCAAAAGTTAAACTGATCAGTCTGATGACCTTTAATTATAGCAAGAATAAATTCTCGTACCAAAGTTGTTACAGATATTTTTTTCACAAAAGCATCTCTTAAAAAGCACCAAGGTTCATCTCACACAATGGAAAAAGGTTAAAATCCATTTACAGTTGAAGTATTGGTCATGTCATTTAAAGCTGCGCTTCTTTTCTATTTTCCTCACTGCCTCTGACCTTTCTCTACTTACACTTCTCACCGCCAATGGAGAGAGTATTTTGGCCACACTCCATCTCTTCCCAAATGAGGCCAGCTGAGGAAGTGAATCAATGTGTTTTTCCCCTAGTCATAGGAAACAGCTGTCATGCTGTCGTCTGGTACAGAGCTGGGCTGACTTAATGCCAGAGCCGGCTGGGAGAGTCAGCAGGGAGGAGAGAGCTCCCCCTCTGGGTCCGCTCATACCAAACCCATCACCTGAGTGAATTCCACTTGCCATGCCTTCCAGCTACATGCACGGCACAGGGACATAAACAAAGAACCAGCTTTGCTCCAGCAGGGTACATCCCTGGCACTGCAGCCATTTTCAGAATATTGGTCCTAATTAACTCAGTATCACTTTTATACGTCCTTGGATGATTTTTACTTTCATGCAAGCAGCCATTCAGGCTTAAAATGCAAATACTGAAGGTTATAGTTGCAGGTGAATGATCTGAAATGATGAAATGGTGTGAGTCTGCCATGTGTATGTGCATTTCATATATATATGCAAAGACAGAGTGAGGTGGATGATAATGAAGTGATATCGCAGAGGGAATGAAATGCTTCAAAATAAAAGACACCTGGAATGAGAAGTTGAGAGGGGAGGTATCTGCAAACCTTCGCATGTGTTTCATTAGCAGGACCTGACCTTATCTGCAAGGACCAAGCCTTATCTCCCACAGATACAGCCAGCATGCATAATAGGAGTAGGCCCTTTGTGCCAAGAGCTGCAGGGCAGAGCCCATACCTCTCTCATGGTACACACACCCCCCACCACCACCCCCCACTCTATCTCTCTGTCTCTTTCAAGCCACAGCTGTACACACAAATATACAGACACTCAGGGATGCAGAAAAGCACACACAGAAAGACACTCACCTCCCCTGTGTTCAACAGCTCCTTCATGTTGCTCTTTGCTGTTTTTTCCCCAGAAGCTGCCTCAGTATGAGTCAGGAGGTGAAGTCAGGTACATCCTAGTAGAGACAAAGCTTTCTGTTAGGCCTCAAAATAATGCATGTTAACAAACCTTTTTAACCGATTTAATTTTACAAAGGGATTAAGGAAAGGAAATGAACCACTCGTGAACACATTTTTATTAAATGACATGTGCAAGTGATTTACAGAATGTATCAAGTTTGAATGAAACTTAAATCAATGAATTTTATTTTATGTCAAGTGATAAAGACATTTCTGATTTCCAGTCTAATTTATCTACAAAGGAAAAATTGCTGCAGTCTGAATTAATTTACAATTCAATACAATAGACAGACAGATATAGATAGATAGATGCAAAAACCTAAAGAAACAGTATTAATGTTTTGTGAGCCGTATTATCATAGTGTCCTACCAAAGAACTGAGTAACTCAATTTATTATTTGATACATGTATGTATGTATGTATGTACATATGAAGTGAATAAAAAATTATGACAACAAGTGATGCCAGGCACAACAAACCCCGCCCTCGTTTACATTTTACCTGATTTGCCCTATCTCTTATCATTGCGAAAACACATTTTTGGTGATCTTGACCTTTGACCTACATTCACCAAAATTTTATGGGACCTATTCTGTACTACTTTAGACCTTTCCTGAAAATTTCATGGAAGTTTGTAGTTTTTGCGTAAAGTTGCGGACAAATAAATAAACAGGCAAACAAAAAAACTGAAACAAAAACAATACCCTCGCCTCCCCTTTGGGGGTCGGGGTAAAACGTAAATGTCCTTTGTGTAATCTTTAGTGGCATCTAGTGGTGATGCTGCAGGGTGCAGTCAACTGAATACCCTCATTTCATATAACCCTACAGTGGCCACTTAAAGCAGCTGAACCTTAACTTACCTACTACTGAACAGACATAGTAAACTCCTTGGACCAGATAAACTGAACAAAAGATGGATGTTGTAGGAGCACTTCAAATCTGATGCCAAAATGTCTCAGTGTCCCCCCATGATTCAATAGAGTGTACAGTAGAATGTGACAGCTGGGTAGCATACATTACATCCATGCAATTTTCACACTGTCCACCTTCTACACAGTGTAGGGATGGGACCTGCCCAGTCTGTACTTGTTCTAATGTTTTATGATCTTCATTTGCATACTTTGTCACAGCAGCTTATTCAGCATGTTTATCCACAGCTGACTCAAAGGACTAAAAGATCATTGCTGACAACTGCAAACCCATATTCATATTATTTGATGGTTTTAGGTCAATCTGGGTGACCTGGCAAAATAACCATGTTTTGAGGTAGAATTACAGTCGACGCGCTGAATCACAATTTTCTGAATGTAGATGAGTTCAACCAAATAACTGGGTTTTGGAGGCTTCGTGTGATGGCTTTTTGTTGTTATTATCATAGCTCATAATGTAATACACTAAAAAATACCATAATACTCGGATCCTCAGGCGGTTTAAAATTAATGTCAACTGAGCGGCAGTGTTTGGACTGCACCGTTATTTAAAGACATGATCTGTATAATCCCTCTGAATAGGAAATCATATGCCAAATTCATACAGTCTAAGATCATGAGACTGCCCAGCCCTAGTTTCAGGTAATGCCAGCTAACATGACTTAATCTGTTTATCATACAAAGATTTCAAACCTCATTTACAGTGTTTACTCTTCGGTAATATGTTTGTGAATTAACACTTCCTGACATATGGGACATACAAATAATCTTATGGTATTATTAATGCAAAAAAATTCGATTAAGATAAGAATATGACCATGTTATTGCATCAGGCCCATTGTCATGATTGTAACGTGTGTATGTGTGCAAAACGCAGGACAAGCATCTGTGCAAAGCTCAGACGAGCAGAGGCGACCTCCTCCATATTCATATGTTTCCCCATATGTGACCCTCCACTGTAAACAAAGAATATTAAACACATGTACTCTGAGGCAGGCTAATGAACACATACACATATTACTCACAGTGTAATGAATCGATAGGACTTCCTCTTTCATCAAATATTTATTGAAGTAATATTCCCGAGTCCTTCAAACTGTGCTGTCTCGACTTTTAAAAGCAGACCTGAGAGGCCTCACAGATGGGCTGAACACAGCGACTCATTACAAGGAAAATATAAATCGGAGACTAATGAAATATATTAAGTCCATCAATCATCCCCAGCTAGGTGGATCAAATCACTACAAAACTAATATTTAGGGTGGAGCGCTGTTTCCTTTAACATTTCATTATAAAGATTTTGCAATATCAGTGAAATACACATACGGTTTTCTGCTTTAAAATCTTGTTTCCTTAATATATATAAAATCTTATCATCTTCATATCATCTGTCATGATGACCGTGCAATCCCATTCATCTTGAGGGCATGTGTAAAGAGCCACCACAAGACTATTGTGTACAATGGGGTTATAGATCATAATGAATAACCCACAACATGAGTCTGGGACACCAGCAGAGCGTGACGGCATCCGAGGTAACCACTGCTGCAGCGTTTATGAAGACTATAGTGATAGAAAACCACGCTGCACACCCTCATGAGACCCGTTGTCTCTTTTTCAACAGTTGAAGTGAACCAGCTGACAGGTACCGGAGCTGCCTGGAAACCTCTGGAAGCCCCTGAAAGCTAAAATACCTTGAAACAGAGACGGACCACAGCTGTCTCCCCCGCTGTAGGACTCCGCTCCCCCTCGTCACCCATCTGCTGGGACACACTCATGCCTTTCCAAGCTCTCCTCCACCTGGCTTCTTTTAAGCAGAGGCCAGCAGATTCTACTTAGTGTGTCAGAAATGTCCTCAGAATTATCAAAGAGATTAAATAAAAGCATACTCAGTGATGGTTTACCTGCATGCCACCAAGTGAATATTCATGTTAATTTGGTCTTGATTAATTCATTAAGCATTCAGCATGTTAAGCAGAAGGGGTAGCCTTTGTGTGGCTCAGTTTGAGGACTAATAGCTATTGGGCTCCCTCTATTGGTCTATATGCATCTATGTGCACTTGGTCCGGCAGCAGGTTAAAAGGGTAAAGGGCCAGTGACAGAATTTCTAGTAATGATCTGGTCTGAAACCACAGAGATGTTTTGTGGTGATGGTGCATTTACTTATAGAATGCATTACTTTATTTAGAAAACTCTCTCAAAGCAAACAGAGTCTGATACCTTATGGATTTCCTCTGTTCACATTTTGAATTGCTGTTTAGTTTTAGTGTGGCTATTGATTTTTGTAAGGAAGCAGTATCTTTATTAGCCATTTTTGTGGCTTCCACCATGTACCCTGTTGCTTAAATAATAAAAAAAAAATAAATAAAAAATGTAAAAATTAAAAAAAAAGGGAGCTCATAGAAGGAACATCTAATTAAATTAGCCGTTATGCATTAGCTTGTGTAACCTGGAAACAATGCCACTGCAAGCTAAAGGCCGGTATCAGAGGATTTCAACAGGACTACACTGAGAACATTCAGATTCTGTCTGTAAAACCACACATTACATTATCAATTAAGTAAAAATATTGGTTTAGCCAGTTTTAAATTAGAAACCCCCACACCTCAGGTTGTTAGGAAGGATACACTGGACCCAAAAATCAACCTAATTTTCTTCTAGTGTGGAATCACCTTATATTTTTACTCTCTTAAATCTATTTAAACCTAAAATATACCTCATACCCTTCGTTCCATACCTGTTCATGATTAGTCTTGCACGTTAAGCCGCAGTGTTGAATCCCAGCTCCAGAAACCCTGCCATGGATTTGTTCCAACCATTCACTGAACCAGCCCATTTTGATGAACACAACTCCTCATCCAGGTAGAATCACCTGGACTTTTACTCTTTGGAGCTGGGATTCTCCACCACTGACATTAAGAGACAATATTTAAATAAACATAGCCTTACCTGAAGATGACTCCCAGCAGAGGTGAGTCCGTCCCATTAATGAAAAGCACAGCTCATGTCTCTGAAGTTCTTCAAAAATGTAATTATCCTCCTGTCTGTTGGAAAAGAAATAATAATCACATAAAGTCCAAAAGCTGTCACATTTGATAAATGGCCTTTTCAAACCCCTGTGGATAATAAAAATAATAGGCTCGACAGTAAAGATGTGTTGGGTGAACCCTCTTTAATCTTATAAAGTAAGTTTTGCAAAACAAACTGGTCTTTGAACTGATCAGGATACATGAACACCGTGTTCAGCTGATTGGACTCAGATTACCTGAACTGACTGCTGTGTCCACCACTAATTACATACAAACCCCTACAATTTTGCTTTTATTCTTGCCAGGAAACAGCTTCTGAAATGCATTTCCTTGTGATGAATTATTCATGGTCGAAAGCAGTAAAGCCTGAGTCATCCATCAACATCAGCAAAACATAAACAAAATGATTCACATAAAGGCAGCCTTAAATCTAAGTTTAGTCATTGAGTGTGCAGCCTGTAATATACACACTATTGCCACTTCAAAGAGGCTTTGGAGCAACTAATATGGATTTAGCTGTTTTACCTAGGGCTCAAGGTGCTCAATACATTTTTTTAGCAACTACAGAAAGTGTGGAAAAGTGGCAGAATTAAATAAGACTTTTATTCAATGTCACAAAGTCTGCCAAAGCACAGTTCCTGTTGGAACATTTGAACGTCTGCTGCGGCAGCAGATTTTAACTCTCCAAGACTGCAATTTAGAATGAGGTTCAGCTCATGCTAAAACTGTGAGAAGCTAACTTATTTTGCACGTCCATCCCAGTAATCCCTCTCCAGCCACACCCGATTAACTTTGTCAAACTCGCGCTGTCTTTGACTACTGCTGTATTCTTCCAGACGGTCGACGACTGGAGTGGTTACCAGTCTCATGCTGTCACTCAAAATGTAAGATTATATGTGCTCTCTGAAGACTCAAAAGCAGAAACCTAGCATCTACTTTGGACACAAAATCTATGAAATCCAAACTGAACAGATTGAATGTCAAAATAAATATTTGGTTTTTATGACAGGGTTATAGTGGCCCCTCAGCATGGAGGACTGATAGAAATTGATTTATTTAACTTCACCACGCTCACAAGACACCTGGGTGAACAAACCAATCTTGGGTGAGTACATATTCAGGGCACCTGTGTTCATGTCGGGCCGACATTAAATAACACCCATAATACAGTCTTGCATCCTAAACAAAGCGGTTCGGCGCTCTGTCAACAGCATGCTGGTCCATGGGGGGGCTGCTGACATTTCAGATGGGACATATGTTAACTCCAACATCTATTCTCTGAAATATTTATGGTTTATAAATGTGCTAGTTGGGTGACCAGTGGGGAAAGAAGCGGGACAGAATTCATAAATAATTGGACTTGGAAAGGTTACATTTAGCATCAGCTGGACTGAGCAAAATGTATAAATTTAGCTGAAATTGGCAGAAGCGCATTTGTCAGGTCTACGAAGACACTGCTGATGGGAACACTGATACACACCAACAAATGCCTTTATTCTCACTCACACAGCTGCTTGATAAAATTGAACACGGATTTATATGTGATTTGAGGCAGCTGTGTGCAATTAGGCTACTGATTATAACAAGCATAGGAAAGGACGTTTTTCTTATTGCAAATTTCCTCTTCCGTGTTTAAAATTACAGAAATCAGCACCAAGCCTGAGTTAATACATTTAATGAAAACCAAGACTACAACTAGAATGGAAAAAATATAAATGTGTATATAAAATAAACAAAATGCAAACCCAACAAAAAATGACAGATTTGCAAGTAATATTCAACTAAAGTTTCACTTTAGTTTTAAGCGCAGTGGGTGAATATTAATGTTTCGTGGTGTACATGAATAAAAGGCCTTTGCATAATATGGAACTTTCAATAAACAGTATTTTTTCAGTCACCATCTTTTTCTGCTTCTGTAAGTCAATGTTTTCCTGATAATACCTGAAACACTGTCAGTTCCTCAAATGAAAAATGAAGCTAAAACTACTTAGGCATATAGCTAAACAAAACTGAAAAAATAAAACAAAGTGAAATATGTAAATTCATATATTACACAAGCGCATGCATGCACCCCCTCATGTATGCATGCATATGCACACAAATAACATTTGCACATTCTGCTGTGGTTTCTTCCACTATGTACATATGAGAGTTGTCAGTGTAACATATATGTGTTACTTTATGATTTATATCTATATTTATGTGACTTGTGGGTATTTCACCGTTCATACCATAAGCGATGTTTAAACTGCCAATAATCTCAATCTTTAATTATGGGTAAAGAAATTTGAAATTATCGAAAAACACAAACACATACCTGCCTGGATTGTTTTATTATACATCTCAGCTCATGCAATTTCTGGGGTAATTATTTCTCTATATTCCGAGCACTAAGAGAAGTCACATGGGAACCTTTTGCTCAACTAGCCTCATTTATAAGCAGCTCATTTATCTGTTGAAATTATTCAATGGTGCGTGCCTCATTAATACAAAAAAAGATGACTGCACTCACTTTATTTGCAGGGAAGTCACAAACCACTTAACACAACACTCTGATAACTGTTCGTCACAACTGTGGCTGCGTCTTTATGTGTCATCCAAAACACCACCCTCCACTTCCACCATGAAAGAAGAGCTTTTTTCCATATAACTATTATCTATTTTATTGAAAATGGTAGCATAATCGTCTCTGGTCAATAAAATATATAATTTAGATTCTGTGAGATGGATACCAGGCCAACCAACTCGTCTCTTTGTTTGACCTTTCCTGCCAGGATGAGGAGGGTCTTTTAAAAGACATGGTAAAGCAGAAGCTGATGGAGCGATGTTCTTAATGAGGTATGCTGAGCCTGTTGTCTCTCCATTTAATTAGACAATTATGCACC
This sequence comes from Ostorhinchus cyanosoma, assembly GCA_029814465.1. Classification (NCBI taxonomy): domain Eukaryota; kingdom Metazoa; phylum Chordata; class Actinopteri; order Kurtiformes; family Apogonidae; genus Ostorhinchus; species Ostorhinchus cyanosoma. The sequence goes on along the minus strand of JAPTYQ010000006.1, from coordinate 28,736,077 downwards.
CTCCTACGGAACACAGAGCATTCGGGGTCACAGGGGAGGGGGCGGCCGATGCCACAATGCCACCCTGTCACATACAGAAGTACAGAGGCTAAATCACAGGTGAGTCCCTCTGGGGTTGAGCACAGACCCTGCTTTCCATTTGGGAGCCATTATAGGCCCATCCTATTTAAATTCAGTGTAACTGTCTTTGTCCATCTTTGTTCTGTTTTTGATTAAGCTGGTAATTACCATTCTACAAAAGACATCAGCAGCCACCTACGACGCCCAACATTGCAGCAGACCGATGGTGTCAAATGGTCTTTTAGTCCATTTTTTTTAAACTCTGTAGCAGCAGCGGAGAGAAACACATCCATGAACTTGCACATCAAAGAAACTAGAATGACTTCAGTTTCTTTTGCCAAGTAGACAAAGACTTGTGCAAGCACCATATTTGAAGCTGTGGCAACATTTCATTCCACCAGTCCCTCATTTGCACCAGAGAATTGTAATTGCAGATTCACGGCCATCTGGTATCCATGCTTGTTTCTGCCCACTCCTCAACCAGTGCCAAAGCAGGATCCAGTTTCTTCCATAGTGAATCACTTTAACCTCATGTCTGATGTCCCAGTGGATGTGTCACAACACACTCAGACAGGCTAAGCCAAAAGAACAACATGGTAGGTTTAAGATATACAGCTAGCTAGCATGGATCCTCTTTTAAAAGAGGGCCATAACTCACCTAGATGAATGGTCAGAAATCTCAGCAACTGATGAGACAAAATTCATTTTCGTGATGTATGGAATGCTTCTGAGGGCAGTACTATTTGTACATATGTCAGCACAACTGAATGTCCCCTATTTCCTTTACTTTGTGTTTTTTTTTTCTTTTCCAAGATAAGGTGAAAGGAGAGATCAAGGGTTCAGTGCTACACTTTTACTGTGAAATCCCGGGGAAAGAGAAAGGGGCAACACTATTTACAGTGGCAGCCTTTTGTAACAGCTACAATATTATAAAGATAAGGGATAAAAAAAAACCTCTTTGGAGTCGTCATTACAATCAAAAGGCTTCGAGCACAGGGAGAATCTGCAGAATGTTGATATAGTTTCTTTAACATGCACAGTCTCAGAAAGCCACAGCTGCAGCGTCTCAGTTCACCATAAATCATCATCAGCCTCCAATCTTTTTCCTGCACATATTCATATGCAATTCAGAAAATGAGGGACATTTCCCAAGGAAGTAGTCGCACCCTAGAAAGCCTGGTTGTACATCATTTCTCACTGCTATTACGGTAGTTATACAGATGGGAAAAAAAAAAAAAGTGTCCTACAATATCCCAGCATGAAGACACTTGGACTGTGATGACTGGGAGATGGTTTTTAGGATCATTACTGCTGGTTCACTCCTAGTTCACTCAAGATTGATAAAGCATATTCTGTTCATACTTCAGTAAATATAAGCTGTTTGGATCTGCTCTCTCGGGTTACAATGGCTAATCTGTACCAGAAAAGACGCCCAAATAGACACTTGATCATATTATGGTGACAGTCGATACATCAGTGCATTCATTCAACACCAAATGCAGATCAATGTAGGCCATTACATTCCCTGATGGTTTAATTGAGGTATTTCTTTAATAAACAGTCAAAGGAGTAAAAAGAGAAAGATTAAGCAACATGTTTATAAGATTTACTGTCACATCTTGTGAGAGTATGAAATACAATTTTTTTTTTCTTTCTGATCAACTTGAATTATTGAGATGATTAAAAGACGGAGACACTTGAAATAAATTGGCAATGTCTGGCCAACTGGGCAATAAAACATAATTAGATTTTTAATTGTCATACTTAACCTGCTACACCCAACAACTGATGTGAAAAATACTGAAGGCAAAGGTTTGTCTTTCAGGCTGTCTCTAAACTTTAGCATTGCCTCAGTGATTGTTGCCTAAAGCTGTTTACTTTTCCCAGACTGTCAGAGGAGTGACTGACCAAAAACTCTTCCAACTGTCTGGAAACTTTGGCACTTAAATGTTCTGAAATTGCAGAATTTCTTTTAGATTTTTTAAACTTCCTCAGTCTCTTTGTTGACATTGGTTTAAAAGTGTCTACTACAGACAGAGACTCCTTGTGCATGTCCATAACATTTTCTTATTATTTGGAGAGTCTGAGTGCATTCACATCGTCAAGTTACGACAAAATACAGTTCATTGTAAACACTTGGGTGTACACTCAAAAAGGTCAAAATGTTCAGTGTGGATTACTGGACATATTCTCACCTCAATGACTGCCATCTTGGCTGGGTATCCGAAGGCGAGCGACCAAAAAATTGCATCGGTTGTGGCACACCGCTCTGTACAAAAACAGTCATTTTAGTATAATATAATATAGATCACAGATTAGTGAACATGACAGATAATAAAAGTTAAGTTTAATGTCAGATATTCTGGTGGTCTGGACTGCTCTGCTGATTAACTATTAAGAAGCAGTCAAGAATCAAGTAGATACAGTGACTTGTTTCCTATTAGGAATGTGGCCAAGTGTAAAATGAAAATACAAATTAGAGAGGGAACTCCCTTTATTTCAGTGCCCTGCTTGTAATAAAAACTTTACCCCAGGTACCCAGGACCTAAGATATTATCAGTGGATTACTGAAGGTACAATAGCTTGGTGTGTACTAATTAAGGATGGCCACTTTAAACATTTTCAAGAATTAAAACAGGAGCTTAACTGGATAAATCAAGACCACTTTCAGTACCTACAATTAAGGGACTTTTATGACAAAAATAAATAAAGCACTGTAATAACAATGAGCTTGTAAAAATCATCATCATTGGAGTATATCATTCTAAAACAAAATTAATGGAGGTTGTAACACTTTTGATGTGAAACAGAAAAAAAAAAAAACAGGAATTGCTGTCTCAGAGGAGGAATGGGTCAGAATCTGGAGAACTCAACAGTCAGCCACTTCTTCAAGAATATGGAGGGAACATTGCTGGAAAAATCTAATTTGATTTTTCATAACTCTTAAAATTACAGCTACATATGTGTCCAGAGTTCAGTCTTGTTGGACAGAATGTGGAGATGTAAATGTAAATCATGTACATGTCTTTTGGCTATGTCCTAAACTTGAATAATTTTGGGATAATATTCAAAAACTTGTAACGATAGAGTTATGCAATCCCTAACATTTTTGGTGGTGTATTTCGAATATATTATGGGGAATAATAAAATCAACAATTATAGATATTTGTTTAAAATACTATTAGCAGTCTGTAAAAAGGTTATTACCAAAAAATGGTGCAGATTAGAGCCACCTACAACTAACAACTGACTACAAATTACGAATGGAATACTTGAGATGGAGATTCGGACCCATAGATTGAGGACTCCAGAAGAGCAGTGTCATGATAAATGGGAAAAACGGACAATTTTCATTTCAACATCACATTTCTAAAGCCATTTGTTAGTCACAGAGGTTTTTTTATGGTCAATGTATCTCAAATGTCCCTTAAGTTTGTATTGTACAGAATTCAAACAATAATAAAAAATAAAGTAACAAAAAACTGAATAAAAATCAGCCAAGAAGAAAGCGGCATCCCCATTTCAGGTCCCAGTATGTGCACAGCGGCTGGTTTGATTTGAGACTAAACTAACTTGCTCAAATTTGTGCATTTTACAATAAGTACACTGTGTATTCAGTGTCCTACAGGCAAGTGGTCTGTCAGGAGTACGTGATTTGAGATGAAATGACTATGTTTGAGCACTGCGAGTAATTGGCAACACATCCAGGGTCTACCCCACATTGGCCCATGGGTAGCTGGGTAGGCTCTGGCATCCTAAGCAGTTTAGAATGGTACACACACCTAGCATAAGGACTCTGCCCAAAAGTAGTGAGTTTTATGTGACATACTGAAAATTGTCAATACTCATA
>JAPTYQ010000006.1:28678256-28725085 GCA_029814465.1 Ostorhinchus cyanosoma | reverse complement strand
CAGTGTGCTTAATTAGCTGTCCTTGTTATATACCCTATCCACAATGCATTATGTTCAACACCCTTTTCTTTGTCTAATGGAAGTCAGATTTAGTGCATTTATTCACATTAGTACCACTTACTGAGGTGGTGTTTAGAAAGGAGATCAGGATTTACAAATATTAATAATAAATATACTGCTCAGGATATTTCAATAAAACTGTCTGTGTGCTGAAGAGCAGACAAATGACAAGAGTCACAGAAAAAAATATTAAACCATCAAAATTCAGCAAAACAATGGCTTTGCAATCAAGTCTTAACTCCTGTGTGGATCATGTGACTAAAACAGACAGAAAACCAAACATGGAATGAATAAAAGCACTGTTTTTGTCAGTACAGTGCCACAGCTACTGATGTAACTTAAGTGACTTTGGTTATTATCAAGAAAACCATGGAAAATGGATAGAAATCAGCTCTAACATTAAAGTCTTATGAACTTATTTTGTTATCATTGTTTATCCAAATAAATGCACTTTTAGTTGTACCAGGTCTTAAAATGAACAAGAAATTGAAGAAAACAAGAGTCGTCTAATATTTTTGTATATGTTTAACTTCTCTGATACAAAAAGCTGTGACATATTTTCATACAAATGATTATTCACAGTAGAAAAAAAGCTTACTGAAGCGGTGAAATGATTTAAAAAGGAGACACATTTTAAGTATCAACCAACACTGACATAAAAAGCACAATATGATTTGTACTGAATGATTTAACGCAGATTTCTGTTTAAAAAAAGAATGTAAACTTCTGCTGACCCCATGGTTCCAGGCCTCTTCATAACACATTGCATTCCTTTTTTCCAGAAACACCGGACAGTTTACTGCGACAGAAAACAGGAAGCAGCGGTCACTAGAAATGCCCGCTTTTTTTTTCATGGCAGTTATTTTTACCTGTTAACGGACGCTTGTATTTCACCAGTTTCAGGCCTTGAGTCAGAATATTTACCGGAACAGACTTACGGACCTCACCTCAAAAATAAAACCAATTTGGTCAAAACTATTTCGTGGTTGTCATTAGTTCAAGATGTGATTCCACTGACAGGTGCTGGGGTTGGCGTTGATTAGTCTATAAATTTGTAAATTGCGACACCACCTGTTCAGTTGTTCAGCGTGATAATTGTAGGTATTGCGACAAGTGATCCCCACTTACGGCAGCGCTAGTACATGTATCTGTCTCGTAACCAAACTATGGACCAAACATGCATTTATTTTTAAATATGTTGTCTTTTATGTCATTAAAACCAAACGTAAAGATAACCAAACTCATCAAACATGTAACTAATGTCTCCTATCAGAGCTAAGAAATCTTCTCTGCGGCACCACAAGACTTAATCATTACAAACTAACTGTCGCACACGTCAAGAAACGTAAGGGGCTTCAAAGAACTGATATGATTGGTTCAAAGTGATACACGTGATCAAAGCTTCAGCCAATTAGCTACTGGTTTGTTTGTTTGTTTGTTTTCTCCGATAACTTTTATTAACATTTCACAACAATCTTGACAAAAACATAATAAGATACATTCACTTGACACATTTTTAAGTCAGAACTATGAAAGATGAGACAAGAACAAAATATAAACAAAAAGAAAATAAAGCAGCACTCAGGGGTCTTTTAGACATTAAAGTTAAACTTTTAGTGAGTCTTTTTTGTTTTGATTAATTTATCGTTTTTCTTTTTCAAGTCTTCAATTGTGTTCCAATATTTTTTTTAGATCAGTTATTCTACATTTATAAAAGGAGGGTACTTTTTATTTTCAATTAGCTACAGGTTATCCTTTATGTGTCATTAACAGGAGATTTATGTAAATAATTGAATAATTAAATAATTGGTAAACAGTTTTAGGTTATTTTATCGGGTTTTGTAACAGATAACAAGTACTGATTGTATTTCAGTTAATGATTTTTTTTTTCTTTCTTTCATAATTTATTTTCCAGCAACAATAATTACTTTGGTTCCTACTTTCTGTTTAAGTAGGATGTTTTCTTTTATATATATCCGTCTACACAATGAACTGGTGCAAAACCTATATGACCAAATTGAAAGCAATCATCTGCAGACGTTGCACTTTCTTCATTTAACAACAATCTTTTTCTATTCCCTGCCATCAACTGGGATCAAAATGACTGCAACTCGATTGTGAGGACAATATGAAATGTTTTCAAATATGCAATGTGTTTTCCATGTTGTCTGATAATATTCTCTTAGGTTTTGTCATTTTAAACATATTGCAATTTCTTACTCTGATCATTATTCCAAAATTACTATTTCCGAAATTAAAGCAAAAGTGAAGCCAATGATGAATTTTGATTACTGCCTGTGTCATGTAAAAAAATTCTGTTTTTTGCAAAAATATTCCAAATTCAAATGTTGTTTCAGCTAAGAAAGGGTTTGTGAAGCTTTTGATAATGCATTCTGGATGTTCATTTGATTCTCTTCAACAATATTTTCAAATACATAATAAAGAGCAATTTATCAGAGATATTTAGTCCTATGGAAAGCAAGGGTTGATACAGGAAAGTACAACACGGCAGATCCTTCTGTTTGGTCCCAGGTTGGATTGAGTAAATCCAGCAGGAAAGGCTCCAAATAAAGAGTCCAGCTGGAATCACATGTATTTTTAAATCAGTCCATCAGTCGCTTTTTGGACAGTCTAGCGTTGTTATTCCACTCACGTATGATACAAAGATCCACGTCCCTCAGGCTTTGTGTTGGACACGTAGTTTTTGGGATTGCAGTATTCTGGTTATTCATTCAGGAGCAACACACAAATGACTTTTCATTTGTAGCTTGTTCAGTGCACACACACACACACACACACACACACACACACACACACACACACACACACACACACACACACAAGGGCCGTACTAACCACTTTGTTTTGGTTATTGATAATCAGAATTAAATACTTAGCACTGGACCAAGTCCTTTGTTGTGTATGATATTCTGCATTCATGAATATCAATTAAAGGCAGACATGATATAACTAATTTGTTTATCTCTTGGTGCTGCACTGCAATATCCTGGGCTTTCACTATAATTCATGAGGAGCTTCGTCTAATCCATTTTAAGCAAAACACCATATGCCAATATGTGCACACACAGACAAGGAACCAGGCCTTCGTGCTTTGTGTCCAGGCTCGATGGATTTGTGTTGATTTTTTTCTGCTCACGCCTCAAGGTCACCATCTCTGTGACTCTGCATGGCCTCGCGATTCCTGCTGCACACTGTGTTCTCACTGAAGGCCATGCTGCCTCAGCTTTCTGTCCCACAATCTGCAAATGCTGCCCTTGCTCTCTCGACCTCCCAGAGCTCAACCTGTCAACCCTCGCACCCCCAGAAGCCTGCTGCACGGAGGAACCGAAGGTGGAGAGAAGACATAAAAGTAGAAGAAAAGGAAGAGAGAGATTAGGAAAAAATGAGGAGGGAGGCAGCTCCAGAACAAAAGACAGAAAACAATTTAAAACAGTGAGAATGGGAAAAGCCAAAGCACTCAAGATTGAAAGGCCTCTTCTTGTAATTTGCACCATATTCATCACCCCAGAGGGTAGAGACACTCTCATATCGCTTTCCATTCACTTCCTCACCCTTGGCTGCAGGTCAAAGGAAAAGGCAATTTCCCCTCAGCCCGTGTACAAGCCGCTCCATTCCTCATGGATAAACTGTACTTTTGAAACACGTAGAAGTGAGGGCATTCATCACCACGCCAGGTCTTCCCCCTCCTCCTCTTCAGCAGGGAAAGCTGGTAGGAGCAAACACCTCTGATTAATAACTTTCTCCTTGTGCTGTTAAAGACCGCGCGGCAGGGCCTCTGTCAGTCAAGGCGGCCGGTGTTGGGCATCCTGCCCACCTAATTCGCTTACTGAGCACTGGGCAGGGTGCCCATCCACTGAAGACACAGAACAGACGTCTCGGGCTGTCAGACTTTTATCTTTGGAGATCCACCATGCAGGGCCTGCCAATGAAGACACCAGAGTCTGTTACAAATCCACTCTTAACACTCTCCCACACATCTTCAGCTGGGAAAAAAGAACCAGAGCATATGAAAGTCAACAGAATCAAGCAACATATGTCTCTTTAAACCAGATGTCAGTGCAGAAGGAAACATTTTTAAGGAGGATAATGGGTGTACAGCATGAGCTATTTAGCTATTAATATAAAGAAAAAATCTGGCAAAAACAACAGTCAAGGTGAGATAATAGAGATGACCAACGAATCCCAAAAGTAAAAACAAACAAACATAGATTCAGCTATTCCTCTCCTCTGTTGCATCAAATTTCCTTCTCTCACTCACAAATTCCTCTTTAAAACATCACTTCCACTTCAGAGGGATGGAAATAGAGGGGGGGGCTGGAAGTAGATGGATGATGATTATTCAGACTCACTCTCTCTTCTCTTTCTCCTCTCTCCATTGATCCCATCCCATCAGAGAGGCTATAAATATTTATAAGAGGGCTTTGTTTTAGCAACCTGTGTGAAGATCAGAGCGCTGAACAATAGAAGTATCTGGACATATTTTTTTTCTTCTTCTTTTTTTCCAGGCAGACAGGCAGGCAACCTGCAGAGTGTCCTTGGGGGAGGGGAGCCTGGGGGGAACCCAGCCAGCGCCTCGGGCTCAGTGCGTTCAAGTCAAGGGCAGCTCAAGGGGAGCTGCTAATGTGGGAGACCTGAGTCTGGTTCAAATTAGCCTTTAACAGGCTGCTTTGTGGCGGATGAAATCTTACACAAACATACGCTGAAGAGTGTTTAGTGTATTTTTTCCAAACAGTTTTGAGACAGACATTGATTCTGTGATTCCCAAGCACTTATGTGAACCCAGTAGCATTGTAAGAACTGGCTGCAGTGCCAAACATTTTATGAATGGGATGGATTTATTTATTTTACAAAAGTAATACTGAAAATAGCTCTGGTTTTATTCATGTGAGACTCTGATCATGCAATAAAAAGTCATATATTGATTAAAAAAAACCCACAAGTGCAGTTCAGATCTTGTCATCTTTTCATTACAGAGCTGGATAAGAAAGAGTGCATGAATTTTCTTTATTTTTATTACATGTTGTCAAAGTCAGACACAACCTCCTCTTTCTCATATCCATTAATTTTAACCCAGAGTATAGAAAATATGGTTAAAATGAAAAGTTTCCCTGACTGGGTCCAGACTCCCAATGAATCAGAGACTCCTAAAAACATCTGTCTGACCCCCACAAGCAAATGAAAAAGGGTTAGGTCACTGAAAGGCTCATTTTCACTCCATCATATCACAGACTGTTTTAGCTGCGTCCCAGCGGTCTGAATGGAAATATCAGTGAAGGATCCGAAAACCTGAGCAAATACAGGCAAATCTAGTTACACAGCACTAGAGGTAAGTGAGAAAATGTTTTTATTTAGTTTGTGCGAGCTGACCCTTTAACTCGATTAAGGAAGACACATAAGTGATGAAATAGGTCAAATATGAACCTAAGTGGATTTGACCTCCTCTCCCTCCTGGTGCCATTCAGCGTCTTAAAACAATATGTGTTTGTGTGTTATGTGACCTCCATTTTCTCATCCTGACCTGACTGATAGTGCTGCAGTGTGGGGTCACAGCGCCCCTCCACTTGGTTAAACGTTTTAATGTTGTAACTGACATCATTGCGCCCACAAACCAGGCTCCTCTCACTGATGTTGGAGACAGTGATGGAGGGTTTGGTCATAAGGTTGCAAAAAAAAAATCCCAAAAAGACAATCGTTGGACCCAGCACAAAAAAAAAAAAACCATGATGGTGCGTCATGGCAGAATGGATCCCTCTGGTTAATGGGAGTTTATGATTTACAGCAGATGTTGGCCAACTCCTTTTCAATCTAGAAACAATACATGTGACATGGGGCCCATTTCTAGAAGGGAACAAATCGATGATACAGAATGGTATGTATTTTATGAGAAGTTGGCCTGGGTCGGCTGTGGGGGTTTGACTGATGTGAGCCATCCGAGCTGATCCAGGCGCTCTGCCTCTGTGATGTGTGCAGGCAGAGGCGGCCTTAGATATCGGTCTTTAAACAGGGTTGGTGTGTGTGCAGGGTGCTGCTCTGGTGTTTCTTCTGTTTTTCCACATCATTTATCCAGTTGTAACAGAAAGTATTGCACTTTATTCCTATTGTTTCCTTTTATAGTCGGTGCAGTTTGGAGTTACTCTGTGAAACTTATAGCTAGACATTAAATGCTGTGCTATTCTTGAGTGTTATTGGCAGCCTTTGACACAGGTGCAGAGCGCTAAGAAAAAGTCTTGGCTGTTAAGTAAAAGCTAAAAAAAAAACCCCACTAGTGTTTGATGTAAATGTGCAATCAGAGGGGGGAGTGGAAAAGAAAAAGCAGAGATTTTAAAGCAGTTCTTATGTATACATGAGCATTACATATCATCAGCGAGAGTTAAATCAACGAGCTACCATGATTATTTAACAGCAAATATGTGTATGACAGCAGCAGTGGGAAGAACTAATCAGAGTCCACATCATCAGCTCAAATCAAGATGCTCTAACATGGATCCAACAGGGGCGTAAAACAAACCTCTGCCACGTTAGTATCAGTATTCTCCACCTGTCTTCACATGTAAACCCTATACAAAATATGTCCAGCTCATTCAAGAAGCAGAAATTAGCCTATAAAAAGGAACCAGCAGCATTGTGTCCTCCATTGTTCATTTTGTGAGGTCGCAGCCAGAGCCAACAGGAGGCCGATTATTCTGCAATGTATGTACACTTGACTGGTTTGACTATATGGACTGTTTTTTCCCCTCTGCTCGCTCTTAAAGCCAATTTGAGAGAAGCAGCAAGGTGTGGGCTTGCATTTCATTTGTTGCGAGCCACTTGAGAGTCTCCAGGATGACCTGTAAACAGGTTTCTCAGCCTCCCAGCCAGCGGTGCGCCAGTGTCGCCTGTCTGCAACAGTGCAGAGCCAAGCGTCGTCCATGTCACGCTCCGATAGCTCAATTTAAATGGAAATTGGATGAACTGCTTGGAAGTGATCCAGCCATCCAGAACAATTAACCCATATTACTGGCAGGCCTTGAAGGAGTAATTTGACTTTGAATGAGAATGGGGAGGAAAGCTTGTGGTATTTAATACTGGAAACAAAATAGCCCCAAGTGCAGAAAGGATTGTGTTTGCAGTCTTTGCTTCAAAAAGATTTAATGTCAAACTTTGCCTTTAAATCCTATTTACAGTGTATTAGAATAATGTGAACAGTAATCCATTGTCTGAGGAAAAGTACTTCATCAGGATTTAGAAGAATGACATGTCTTTTTACTGAACTATTTAATTTAAGGAATAATAAGACCAGAGTTTGCTGCTATATTGGATTTTTGGGGGATTACAAGTGTATTTACAGCAGTTTCTCCACACTTTACTGACTTTATCTGAAAATTACAACTAATATTTCTTTCATTTTCTGCAATATAAAAGCACGGATTAGTGTCTTTTTTTTTTTTGCTACTATCAGAAGCACATGGCAGTGTCAGGACATGTTGGATACATTCTAGAATGAAAGTTTGAGTTTATTTTTCTTTCAAGTGAAAATTCCACACAGACCACACCACTGTCACCGTCTCCCCACTGATAAAAAACAGTATTCACAGATGAGTTTCCTCTTCTGCGTGGCAGCAGATTGTCCTCTTTCTCTGTTGTCCTGCAGTGTTGACAGAGTTGGACTAAAAGGCAAAGAATGACAAAAGCAGCTGAAATCACAGCACTCTGTATTCAGGCGACTCAACCGTGTTGGACTTTTGAGTCAGTCAGGTAATGGGTGAAATTGTGTCTGCTGCACGGCTTATAAATCGCAGTGCTGGCAGTATTTATCTATGTCTCAGACAATCCTGCTGGGAGATGGGAACGGTGAAATTAGAATCAACAGCGTGCTTCTCCTCCCCTCGGCTCCCGTCAGGTCATTTCACCCCACCTTTCCCCTCGCCTCTTGAAGGCAACATGTGAGCAGAAACCGATAAATATAAAGCACGTTGAGAGCTGGCTGCCTCTGCCCTCTGCATTTCATCACAATTCCTGAGGTCATTTCAATGTATTTTCCCCAAACCAAAAAAGGAAACTTGGCTTAGCCGCCTCTGTTGCCACAAGTCCATGCAGAGACGGTACAATGAAGTATTTATTCCTATTTAAGCCACCCTCTACCACTTCTACAATGAAGACATTTAACTCCCATCCTTCTCTGAATTTCCATTCAAATCATAGATATTTCCTCCATGGTGGTGGTAAGCCTACACTTTAATAAAAGCCAGAATGGGAGCCATTTCTTGCCTCACATTCTAGACGATTACCCTTTGGCTTTGTCTCCAACAGTCACACCTTGTTACCAGATCTGTGATGATAGAACGGAGGGGACAGATGTGGGCAGCAGGAAGGACCGGATGAAGAAAAGAGGGCCGGATCACGGGGAGACAACAATAACACGCAATTTCAGACTTCATTGTAATTCAGCTCTCATCTTAGTCCCAAGTGACAAGCAGTGAGCCGCCCAGGATTCTAATCATTCCTGTTGTCAGATTGGTACCCCAAGTGAGATTGAGTTGATTGCTTGAACAAATTTGCAAAGTAACGATGCAATTTGGTGCAGTATGCCTTGGGAAGGTTTGAGGCGTTTGAATGGTGGGGTCTGTGGAGGTCTCGCAGGATTAACACCAAGTTGTTGTTTTGAGAGTTTTCTGCAACTAAATTAATCTCCGTTTTAATCATTTCACCTGCAGGACAATTAAGTGTTGTATATTAGCATTCATGCAACACGGTGAGTTTGAGGAATAGTTCTGCATGTGAGAAAATACGCTTAATCACTGTCTGACTACGAGTTGGATAAGAAGATTAATGCTACAATCAAACTTTTAATAGAAACAAGAACAGCTAGAGTGGATTCTAATCAAAGACTGTATATATGAACCAGATGGAGTAAACATCCACGTCCCACTGGGCTTTGGACTTCTGTTTGGAAGTAAGGAGTTTGTGTTTTAGCTGTTATCATGTTGTTGGTTGTTTGGAGTCAGAAGTGACTGTATTTGGACAAACAGGCGGATGCGACCATCCGGACCCCCAGATGTATTTACCTAAACTGAGGTATTATCAGTGAGAAGTTTAGTGGAAGTGTATGACAGCAAAGCCTATTTTTGGATCCTGCCCGGACACAGTTTCAGTCCAAAAACCAGACCAAACAGAGAATATGTATGTATATTATACATTCTATAGCCTAAATGTCATCTAAAATGAACATTCATTTGCAACATAATATAACAAACTATTACATGGTCAAAAACAAATGAATGTTAGCAAAAAAAAAAGTCTCTAGAACGTCTGCGGTCGACACAAATTTGTGATGTTAAAATGAGGTTTGCAAACCACAGCTGTAACCTGTAAACGAGTGTTTATGTCACAACATCTGAAACAATTTGCAAATCTTTCATCTTTACATATAATCAAACATGTCATTTTCTACCGACTCCAATCACTGAACATTACAGTCTGACAAATCCTGATCATCATGAATATGAATCAGTTGCTGTCATCTCAAATTTAATGATTAAATATTCCAGTGACACGGCAGTGAAAAGACCAAATGAAAAGATCTTTCATTTCCAGTCTGACAGTTGCAATTCTTCATACCTATCACTCGATTATGGAATTTGACAATTTTTAATGGAAATGACTGATTGGAGGTGGTGAAGAGTGGGCCAAGGTATGTGTGAGAAGTGTATTCATCTTGGAACAAACGGACTTGTCAGTGAGTCACACTGAGATCTTTTTGGCAGAAATAGATTTTTATGAAGAACTGATTTAAAAAAAAAAAAAGGATGACTTTTAAGGCGGACTGGGGTGATCAAGAAATTACCTGCTAATTACTTCTCCACAATGCATCAACCTTTATGCATTAAAGTAGGAAAATCATTCACTATTGAATCCGATTATTACAGGTGAAGACAATTTGAAGCTGTTACTTAAATGATTGTTGCATCTTCTCCATTTTATGGTTTTACATTAACCCATAAACACCCAAACATCCACTTGTGACCAAAATGCTTTGCTGATGGGACCCTACTGCTACGTTAAAGCTCTGAAATCTGCACAATTCTGGTCTTTTCTAAGCATCATTTCACTCCAGAAAGTTACTCAACAGTTGTTACTTAATTTTACATACGAAACATTCAACTGGATTATACGGAGCAGATTCAAACACATACAAATACAAAACAACAAAAAAAATTCAGAAAACCCTGCATTTTTATGCGTAACAAGTACTTTTCATTTAGGCTGGTTGGTAAAACACAGCATGCTCCACACTTTTAATTAAGCAAAGGCAGAATATAGTATTTGAATAATCCATGCAAGTAATGAGTGTAAATACTTTGATCAATAAACAGCTGCAGTGCTTTAAACGTGTGAGTAAATCTGACTGGTGATAGAATATGTTTGTGGGTTTGTTGTGAATTCTGTGTTTTTGGGATGCGTGCGTCGTTCAAGCCGGGGGTAATGTTGTCATGGATCATTTCCACACGCGACATGTGACAGAACAGCCCAGTAAAGGCGGTGCTTCCTGTTAGATTAGTGTGTGTACTGAACTGTTACTGAACTACCGCTGAGCTGCTGGAATCGCTGGAGGACCACTGGAGAAATGATTATCCAGACACCAGTGGGCTGCTGGCTGCTCCCACTGGCAAAGCAATCACTGGGTTATTTGGGATAGAATGAATTACCCAACATTTTGAGATTAGACCTCTTAATCCCCAAATGAACAGCTCAGGGAATTAATAGAGACTTTACCAACATTGTTGTGTGTCGCATCCGTATTGTCTGTGTTTTATTCTGTATCATTAGTTATTCTATGTCTTTTTTTTTTTACTGTATCTTCTTTTATTGTGGATTTTAAGCGCCTGTTCATGTAGGAGTTGTTCTATCATAACAGGTCCTGTGGAGTTGGAATAAAATAAGATCCTTTCCATTTGGTTTCCCTTTGTAGTTGGTCCAACTGTGTGCCGTCACACGCCTCCTGTGGCCATATTTGATTTGTTGTGGCCCTGACCCAAGCTCCGCTGTGTCTCCTCTGATTACCATGAATCAGAAATATCTGCAGAAACCAGAGATGGGCAAAACCAACAACAAAAAAGAAGCAATAAAACAACATTTTTAAAAAAAGACAAAGAAATAAAAGTTGGAATAAAAGCCACACAGGAATGCAACAGATCTCTCTTTTTTTTTCTTGTACAAAGAAGAGTATTTGTGTGATATTGACAGAAAAGGTTGTGCCCTATGGTGTTTCCAGCAGCTCTCTCCAACACTGGTACCAGGTTTAAGACCATCTCCTTTCATCTACTGTGAGATTGGTGATTAGATGGAAGAGCCCAGCAGAGGAGAGAAGTCCTCCCCTCCACACGAGAGGAAAGGCAATGTTCCACAAGACTACACTTTCATTACTCAAAATAAATCTCCATTAAACAAATGCCAAATGCATAATTAGGCTATAGGAATAATTATAAATGTGATTAGTTTCTTCATGGGCAGACCTGTGTAAATTGTGATTGACACCTCTAGTGAATTCAGAGTGTATAAATCTGGCTGCAGACACACACACACACACACACACACACACACACACACACACACACACACACACAATGACGGGCGTCACAATACAGACATGACAAAGACATTCAGGGCAAAGGTGGCTGTATATATGTCCCATTTATAACCTATAACATAACTGCCTTAAGAAAAAAAAAAAACACGTTACAGTAACATTAAACTATATAATACAGAATAATAACAAATAGGATGATTCAGTCTATTGATAAAAACTACACAATGGTCAGTTACATAGATTTACATATTGTTTTTATAGGCAATAAATACTGTTAATAGATACAGATACAGTCGTGGAAAGAATCATCAAAAACAATGACTATGCAATCAAGTACTAACTCCTGCGTGGATCATGTATCAAAAAAAACATGGAATGAATCAAAGCACTGTTTTTGTCAGTACAGTGCCATAGATACTGGTGTAAAAACTGAAGGGATTTGGGTTTTTATCCAGAAAACATGTTCGATGGATAGATATCAGCTCTGAAATTCAACTACTATGAGCTATTTTTGTCGTTATCATTATATTTGTCCAAACAAATGTAGCTTTAGTTTTACCAGGCATTAAAATGAACAAGAAACTGAAGAAAACAAGGGGTGGTCTAATTTTTTTTTTCTGTGACTGTATACATACTGTTAATACAGATACACATACTGTTAATATAGTTCATAGATGTACAATTGTCCCTATTCATATTCTTCTATTATTATTTTTATTCTACTAAGCTCTATTCATAGAATACCTTATTAAATTGCTATATTTCTATTATGTTTTCTTATCTTATTTTCAGTTTTTGTAATTCTATATTTGCTCTTTTCTTATTTCTATAGTACTGGTGTTTTGTTCATTGTACAGTTTCATTGCACACACAATAATAACAAAGGATATTCTATTCTATTCTATTCTATTCTATTCTATTCTATTCTATTCTATTCTATTCTATTCTATTCTATTCTATTCCACCACCACTGCATTTCTAATAACATGTCTCTAATACGATGACAAAATCATGTAATACATTGCATTACGCCTGTGTATTTATTCAATATGTCATTTGATTTATTTACATGATATGGTGAGAAAATAAAAGGATAACATACACAGTACAAGACATATATAAAATAAAACTATGACTATGGGATGCACTGACATCTGCACTAAATGGACAAACGTATTAAGACATTTAGGTGTTTCAATGCTGGACTGCAAAATAATAATAATTCAAGACAAAATCTATTTTTATATTGGGACAAATACCAGTTTTCATTTGGTCTTTATGGTTTTGTTTAAACTGTCATCTCTGCCAACGCCATGCTTCAGCGTTTGCTTCTTCTTAATTTTGCCCATTGTTGACTTTTTTAAAAAATTGCAATTATAATAATTCTAACGGTTCTACCACTAAACTTCTGAAATAATTGTCACGTTCTGACCAAAAATCATGTCAATATTCACTCTCTTCTAGTCTAAGAAAGGAAAATAAGATATATTGATTGGGCTATTGTTGTGACAGTTATTACCGACTGACATGAACAGTTTAGTCATATTTTAAAATCATGGGTATTTTTATATACATTGTTGTACGCATTCAGATACAGATGAACTTCATTGATCCTCAGGGGGAAATTTACTTTTTTAATCACCTCAATAAAATAAAAAAAGAAAGCATCATTAGACTAATTTGGTGCAGACTCTGTAGTAGTGGCCAGTTCTCAGTTCTGCATCTTAATGAGGTCTGTAGTGCACGCTTTAAAAACAAAGCAGAATTGGTTAAGAGATTCTCTAAATTATTTATATTGACAAATTCAAGTGCATAAAGTCTAGGTTACTTTAATTAATATACGTTTCTGTGTCAAACTCTTCCTATTCAACAGGACAGACCACGCCACTAGACTTTAGTGTTTAATCTTTATGAACAGAAGTCCGTCAGTTTTCTCTTCAAAAGGAAGCGATTATAGCCAGAGCCTTGATCTGTCCGACGGCTCTGGGATCCTGCTGGCAGGGCAGGCCTCATATCCATCAAAATGTGGATCCCATTATTACCAGTGTGTGTCTGCTGTGGATTCCACTTTACACACAGCTTTCATCTCCAAACCCATCTCTTATGGAAACAATAACCAGGCAGATCTCAGTCTTTTGAACTCACCAGGTGGGGGCAGCAATGCAGATATGAACGAACAGGTGAGGCTTCTGGGGTTTTTTTTTTGCATCTTTTGTTCAAATGCTGAAGCAAGACTGTCAATACATGCGGTAAAACCAGCGTCAGCAGGTTTAATACATATGCAAAAGGACCAGACAGGTTGTATGTGGCTTCTTTTACATTTTAATGGAAAAGCCCAGGATGTCAGATCAAACCATTGATAGAAAATGAAACATTTCTATGCCTCGACAACCAGAAACCAAAGGAGACATTTTCACGTTACAGGATCCAGAAGTGGCCTTTGGAAAATAATCTCCAAATTCACATGGCTTCACACGTCCAAAAAACAGCAAACCGCAGCAGGTCATTAAAGTATCAAAAGACCACGCGACACACCGTTATATCTTCACATTTATTGTGCAGTGACTTTTATATACATACATTTTATACACCTAATTTACATGAACAGAAATAAATTAATCTGCTAATGTTTAACTCATCTGGCTTTAGTGTTGCCACTGGACACAGCAATCTTTGAAGGAGAAAAAGCACAATAATCCCAAGTGACACATGAGTGACAAGGCAGTAGAATGAGTCAATGTAGTCTAGTTTTCATTAGTGTTGATACAATACACATAAAAAGAAGCAGTCGGTAAGAGTTTTCATTATCTTTTACAAACACAAAACAAGCAATAGTGTTTTAAAATGCACACTTGTAATCTACAGTACATGAGCCTTTGCAAAATATTGTATTTAGTGGACTGAGTGGATGCATTCTGGAGCAGTTTTGCCCGTAGGCACATCTGTTTTAAAGTAGTGAGGTCAGTTTGCCTGAGGATGTTCAGCAAGTTGACACGAGTTCATCCATAAGTAGCTAATGAGTACCCTACAGAGGTCACCATAACAAAAACTCTGACCAACTGCATCTTTGACATTAGAGATGACTATTACTATTGTGCTACATACAGTATTGATCACTGACAGACTCACAAAGATAAAGTACAAGTTGTCTAATTAGTTTCATCTTTATAAAAAGTAAATCTAACAGGCTAATGAGAAAAATCATCTTAACTGTGTACATTTTAGTGTGTGGAAATAATAAAAAATACATTACTCGGAGTGGCCAGGGTCCACACACATCAAAACATGTGGCGAGGATAAAATAAAAACGTAAACCACTGGAGAAATCATCTGTAGGTTTCTGATATACACAAACTGTAAATACAAACATTAACCTGCTGTCTTTTCAGTCTGGAGGAACGGACAGGAAGTCTAACTTTCTACTGCTAGCTTATGATAAATACCAACACGAACTAGAGTGACATGCCTATGAACACGAAACAACACATCAACTCCAGCCTCCTCTCACCATACAGAAGCACAGATACTCAATTTACAGGATACATTGATGGGTCGTTAGCATTAAACTGCCGGGAGCAGCAATAAGTCTAAGCTAAAACATGCAGCTTGTGGTGAGGTTCTACAGTACTATTCAGTAGTTGTTGGTGGTAAACGGCTGTGTGAAAACCCAGAGTTTGAATTTTTTATTACTATAATTTCTATAACAACATATTAATTGTCAAACATGGCTCTGTTGTTCCATTTGCCTTGCACCCAACCAGGTCAGACTCTCTCATTAAAATGAACAGATAATCATATGGCAGCCATCATTATCACCACACCATAGAGGAACATCTGATTATTGCACACTAGCACTGAACTTGCAAATGTTCATGCAGAATTCATGAGAAACACACCACACTCAAATCAGTGGTTGCTCACTCGGTGACAGATGACCATATAGTTCTTTGGAAGACTAAAATACATTGTTTGGGTGGGTTGAGCACACATAACTACGTGGCAAACTAACGAGGCGCCCACAGCGCGTACAATCTAAGGTGGTGAGGAGAAAGGTGCAATGATATTTCAGAAAATCAATATTATGATACTTGACACCAACCGACGACTGCATTACAGTACCTCTTTAGACAGTAGAAAAGGAGGAGTGTTAAGAGTATGAGAACTGCAAATGTGCAAAAGGGAACAAGACCATTTCTGTGAGAATCTAGCAACGTCTTTTCAAGCAAACTCTAGCATCTGCATGTAAAATATATTACATCCATTATCCAACATTCATAGCATTGTTTCTGTTAAAACACAAAAATAGTTAAAGACTCACAGAAAGAATCCCAGCACAGAAACCATGGATGCAAAGGGTTTCATCTGTTTGGAGATGACATTTTAAAATAATTGCAGAGGAAAAGCCAAACGTAAATTCATGTAATCTTTTCAGTCACACTTTTTCACAGGAACTACTCCACACACACACTTACACTACCGACCAGACAAGTGAGACAGTCATAAGGCGAAACTGTGGCAGAATGATGTGGAGACATGATTTAGAGTGAGAAGGGCTTGTTGTGATGGGCTTTGTGTTTAATGGACTGTGGATCATCTTCGCTTCAGCTCAAGGAGATTGAGAGCCTGACCTGTAGCTCTTAAAGCTGCCCAGCAGACTCTGGACCCCCTTCTTGACCCGTCGAGCCACAGAATCAGCGGGGGGAGTGGGCAGGCAGGAGGCGAGGCTCGGCGGGCGTGCATCCAGACATTTCTGGTATCGAAGCTGTAGAAATGACAACACAAAGCATTTACATTCTATTTGTAGATAGCAGTCTATCTGGGCCAAGCTTTGAAACAGGGAAGAAAAAAAAAACACAATAAAGAGCAATAATACCTTTATCAAGCATCAGTGTCTTTAAGTGTCTGTAATTGCAAATATTAAATTCAAACTTACCATACAGGCAGCCTGTACAGCCTCACTCAGACTGGCAGCATTGGGTTCGCACCAGAACATATGACAGGTGAAGTCTCGTGGTCCCTCCGCCATGATGAAAGCAAAGGTGTGAACATCTTTTCCCACACCCATGAAAGACAGAAAACGCACCCTGCACTCGGATAACACCTCCTCCTCCTGGAGTTGGAAGGATTAACGACAGAACAAAAGGTGTTTTAACATTTTATACATGTTTACTTCCTGCTATTTCAGAAAGTTAGACCACGTTCGGTTTGTTTTCCGTTACCTGTCTTGATAGTATTGTTAGTGTGGCTGGTGCGATATTCACGGAGACAGGAGTCCAGTCACTTTTGTCTTTGCCGTCCATTGCTGCCACTACTGCTTCATTGATTACATCCATTCCTGAAAAAATGCAAGTGACCAAGACTAATTAGTAAGTCGAAATCTTGAATTTCAGTGTATTTCTATGCGGGCCCCATAAAGGGTTCATGCTATTAATAGCGTTCTACGTCTGAAAATTGGGTAGTAAAATCATTGGAGTAAGTTGTCATTTATATTGTCGTGAAAATGGGCTCAGTTATGGTGATGAGGACAATCTGAGTTTTTAACTGGAGGATGAAGGTAAATATAGGTATTCTAGTCTATTTACACACAGAACACTTCATACAGTGCACTACAGCAGAGAATGCCCCAGACCCAAAACGTACAGTAGGATATGTTTTCTGTCATTTCTTACCCACTGGCTTTGCCACAGGCACACAACCAAGGTAATAAACATGGAAGCGCTGGAAAAGTTCATTTTTTGGAGCAGGAAACTCTGTTGAAAAAGAAGTTGCGTGACCAGATTTCATGGTGTGATAAAAAAGAAGTGCTGATAAAATGCTCAAAGACATGAAGTTTTGTGCTTTACCTTCAATAGGGATAACCACAGGCTTATTTGGATCAGAGTTGAACCTACTCGCCCCCGGCTTGGATGCCTTTCTTTCATTCATTATCTGTGTGAAATTTGATCAATGACATGTTACAATGACAAAAAAACCAAACAAAAATAAAACCAGCAGTAATATTCTAACATCTTACCTTTGAGCACATCTCATGTAAACTGGTGGCGATGTTCTTGGCAGGTGAATCACAGCGGAAAACATGACACTTGAGAACTTGAGTCAGGTTGTCTCGAGCCACATAAGCAAAATCCCTATGAATTAAATCAGATAAAATAAAGAGAACAGTCATATATTGAAATATTATTTAGATCATACATGGGAGCCATTTTAACACAAATACAGTAGTTTTTACACATAAACAGACAACAACTGTACACTACAAAACATTTACACAATAGATATAAATCACTTAAGAATACCTTTCCCTGTTCATGAGGAAAATGCAGCATGAAAGGGAAAAAAAACTGAATGTTAGAAGGCATCGATGCAGAGACAAGAACCAACAGAAAAAAAACCCAGAAGTGTTGCAGTCATTTTTATAATCCAGCAGAGGGCAGTAGTGTACAAGGAATAAAAGGGAGTGAGTCATAAATATGTCAAGAAAGCTGTGGTTTACAGCAGGAATGAGCTTTTATGGTCAGATACACAAAACCGGAAATAAATTGAATAATGTCTGAAATTACAATGACTTTTATCTTGCTTTAATTCAATTTTACTGAAAACATTCTGGGTGTTACTTAAAAATGTAATTGGTTTTTTTTTTCTTTCCTTTCTTTTTTCCTTTTACAGTGATCCTTTGTAAGAAAAATATGACATTTATAAAATTGAGCTTTGTACTTGTATGTGAAAGAAAAAATGCTTCAGACCATGTATTGAAAATCTGAATAAAACACATGATCAAAACCACAGGTAGATTTGGTTTCTTTTGTGTTTGTCACTCGTGGAAGGATACAAACCTGCCATTGTCTCTACCAACACCCCAAACACGGATGCTGCCTATTGGCTGAGTGTGAAGCAGCGTCTGGCCCAAAGGGTCAATCAGATTCATGGTGTCATTCTCCAGGACCATCAGCATGTCCTTACCCTAAAAAATAAATAAATTTAAAAAATTATGTAAACACACATTCACTATATATGTCCTGGAATAAAACAGTTCTCCCTTTTGAGATATTTGTGGATTATCATTAGACATAGCACAATGGTAAGAGTATATATAACAAACTGCTGAATCCAATATAAAAAACACACAAAACTATTTTTCATTAAGGCTTCTAAAACAGCTAAAAATATATTTTGCTGTTCACTTTTGTAAGTGAACAAAATCATATTAAACCACAAGTCTACTAAATTGTGTTGTGGCTTAGATACTATAATAGATTTAAATCCTGAAACTGGGTATAAACAAACACGTCCCTTTTTAATTTTTTCCACAATCAAGGCAGACATTACAGGACGGTATAGACAAGTGTCTTTTCCCTCACCTCTCCCCAGATACCAGCAGTGTCATGAATGTTGTGTTTGTGATAAGAAAGCTGCCTGATGCAATTGTTGACAGCAACGCTGCTCTTGCCTGGAGCCATGTCCTCCTCAGACATCTCCACCCAGCCGAGGGAACGCACTGCAAAACACTAAAACAACAAATTAAACTTATTAGTGAGGAATATGACTGCACTGAGAAAGGACAATCAAAGGATGATTTATCCTCTGAAATTGACCCGTTATACTTTTAATGAGAGTGAGAGCTTCAAACTGGGGAAAACTTATTTCTCATATTCTTGTGGTCAAGAGAAAGCTTGTGCATAAAGTAGGTAGTTTAGAAAGACTCATTTACCTTAGTTTCTAACCCTGTAGAGAGTGGAGCGAGCTTTTCCTCTTCATCAGACTGGGAGCAATTGTAGCTACAATGACAGAGAGAAAAAAATGAAGCACAAAAAAAGACTGTCGTAAAGATAAAATGCACCATTTCCCATTAATTACCTAAACTTTGGCAGCCTACCATTGAACAATTCGTCTCGCCTCATAATGAGCAGAAAACATTTTTACACTTGTCATAATAACATAAAAGATCTCTAATGTTGTGGTTTGCGCTGCTTCAGTAAAGCATCTCCGTAAAACCAGAATTACTGCACACTGGGCATCTGCAGCCACCAGCTGGCTCACTGAGTGCTGTAATTCTTCACCACCTTAATCATCATGACTTAATTTCATCAGTGGCAACAAAGAAACACATTACACACATTCTTGCAGGTTAAAATAGACTAAATGAACACTTTTAGTGCTGACAGACTCTTACCAATCACTATAATATAAGGCAATATTAATGCTACATATAATCTGTGATGCAATGCTGTCTGTAAAACATTTTAATTAGACAACAGTAAAACATCTGTGTGGAATACTAGCATTTTTGTGTTTGGATACATAACAATATAACTGGGTCGTTGAGTTTTCCACATGAAACGAAAGAGCTTTAGATACTGGTGCGTTTTTATTGGTATCCAACTCTTTAAAAAATAGACTGAAACTATTTCAAAACAGCCTTCTTTAACAAACACCACATACTTCAGGTTAATGGATGCATAGCGTAGAGTTGCTCCTTCAAACTCCTTCAGACTTTGATCCGATGCAACCTCTCCCTCCTGTGTGCGATTTACACAAAAAGAACTGATCATTTACAATGAAAATGTAGCCGAACAAGTGTGTGTATAATACCAATGTTAATGCAGAAAAAAATTAACAGCCTGTGTCATCAGCCAATATTTTCTTATCATAAACACTAGTATCAACGAACGAACTTCAAGATGTGTAAGCGGGTTTGCAACTGGACATTTTCATTCAAGTTGAATTGATATCTACACAAGTTATTACATTCTTCCTCAGACTCACCTTCCATAGTTCCCCTTCCCCTTCACCAGTGCCTTCATCTGTGTTGGAAAGGTGAGTCCAAGACTCCTGCCAAATGTAACATAGTATTAGTTTCTAGTGACTCACCTGTTTGTGGTTCAATATGAGTAAATCATATTCTGGATCCTACCTCAGGCTCCTCGCAGGGTGTCGTCTCCAGGGACATACTGGAGGACATCATAGAGTCACCCACTTTACCCAGGGGTGAAGGAGGCTCCCACTGTGTGGTGCCTGTGGGGATATGCCAGTAGTATGTGCCTGATGTGTCTCGAACTCTCATCCACCCTGATGGCAGGTCTGTGTCAGTCTCAAAAGCACTGGAATCCCAGAAGGACTCTGAGAAGCAAAAAGAAAAGACATAAAGAAAATAAGGCTCATAGTGTCTTGCTAGTGTGAAAAAGAAAGCTGCAAAAACAAACACAGACTGAATTTAATCAATAAAAAAAATAGAATGATTCTCACAATTTCCTAATGAACACATTCCAGGATATGAGTAGTTATCAAGGTATATGACAGGCACTAATATGCAATAATTACCACCTTGCAGTCTAAATTCTTTGAAGTAAGTATTTAAGGAATGAAATGTAATGTGTGTGTGTAAATGTAAAGTCATCACTACTATGACTTTATAATCTGAATCTCTATTTTACAGATGAATTATTTTAACATTTACAATAATAATACAGACAGTATATACAATTTAGCATACTGACAATCCTAGACTGAACTCTCAATACCCCAAAGTGTTGAGGTGTACTTATCAGTTAATCACACCTTACTTCAGCCTTTAAATACTACCATGCAGTCTCTAATGTTGCAATCATCATTATCAAACTCTTTTACACAAATGTTTTGAGGAACTCTAACCCGGTGGTGTTTTCTTAGCTGAGGAATAATAGATAAATGGTGAAATAATTTTTTACACAACAAACATTTTTCACAAACACACATTCCATGTGTGTGGTGTACCACTTTCCCTGAACTTACTTTAATTACTCTTCTACTACGTATGATTATTCTTTATTACCTCCTTTCCTGTAATGAATTTCTATACTGGTACTAGCATTAGATGTAATAGCTCATCCACTTATTTATTGAGCTGATAGCGTATCTTAATATAACAGTGTGGCTGAAAGAGGATAAACTCTTGTACCTCTGTTGCCATTTGGAGAGCTGTCTCCTGTGTTGTCCTGAGACAGGGCCGACCAGCTGGACTCTTCATCAACAGGTGTCCCATTCATGTTGGAGAAGAGGAGGCAGGCATTCCTGCCCACAACACTGCCCTCTCGCTGGGACTCTGCATTACCCTGCTCTTCTGCCACTTTCTCTCCTCTGGTAACCCCTGATGTCTCTTCATCTTCCTCTGATTTTTCCTCCTTCTCCTTATCATCTTCTTCCCTCTTATTTTCTTTCTCTTCTGTGGACTCCAGAGTGTCAATGAGAAGTGGCTCATTAAGGATGTTCTTGGACTCCTCCTGACTGAGACCAGGGGTCATTGCTATTTTAGGAGACTTGGTCTGTTCTTCGTTTCCCTGTTGTTCTTCCTGAGTGGTGTTCTGGGGAGCGAAATCCTCCTTGTTGCCATTTTGGCTGATATTGCAGTTATGATCCTGGTCCTGCTGGTTCTCGGCTACTTTCCGCAGCTGGTTCTGGCCTTCCTTGACCCACTTAGCATTGTTGCCAGTGGATTCCTGTTCACACCAATGGCTGCTATCGTTGAGTTTATTCTTTAATTCTTCATCTTGCTTTTGTTTGCTCGCAATATATGGCATGTCTTCGTCTTCATGGCCACCCATGTTACCGTTCCGTACAACAGCTCTAATGGGGACAGATTCAGCTGGTTAGCATTAGCACGCTAGCTAACAGGCTAACGATGCAACATATACAGAAATGTTTCATTTCTACATTCGAGTCAATATTATTCAGCGACTATTATTGGGTATCACTACATACAAAGTCGCATTTGTCAATAAACAGAGATTAATATCAGAAAATATCAACATTTCGAAGTGGTAAATGAAGTTAGTTTCTTATTAGCACAGCACAAGTCGCGCATTATCACTGATACTTTCACTGTCGGACTTTTGGTTCGAGTATCAAACGTACTTCAATAGCTTTACCTTCCATTTGCCAACACGACCTCTTGTACTTCAGATTTTTAGCCAACTACGATATGATACAGTAGCTCAGTGCATTATCATACATCTAATCTGCCAACTAGTAGCTAAAAAACGTTCTACAGACATTCTGCGATTGATAATACAGTGTTTTTTTCAGCTGCCATCCCCGCAGCTGGAAATAACGGACAGTATTCACCATCCTTACCGTCGTCATCTTGGCTAGGCTAACATTTGCTCCTAAGCTAGCTAGCTAGCTAAAGTATGCAAATAGATAATCCAAAACAAATGCAGAGACACTGAATTTTCGCACATATATCAAAGATTTCCACTCACCAGCTCCACCAAACCCCCTGTTTTCGAGATATGTCGAATTATGTGGGATAACTACATATTTCCGCAGATCGTGAGGGCCTGCTCCGTTTCTAGGTGGTGTTTTCTGTCAGTGGGCTCGACTAGTGATGGAGGGCGAACCTGCGTCACGGCTCCACGTCACGGTAAGAGCCCACAGCTACCACTCAAAAAGAAAAAAAAACGCACTACCTTAACTTATTTAGGACATTATGGGCGTAATCCTCCGCATTTTCAGCTCATGTCGCGTAAATGTAATCTTTGAGACATTTATAAAGCATACGGTCCGTGAATGCAGCTGTAGTTACATTATCATCACACTCACAAACACATGGAACAGCAGTAGTAACACATTTACAGACAAAATATCAATTAAGAGAAGGAAATCAAATTAAGGTACAGAGGCCACATTTTCAACTAATATATGAAGTTGTGTAAAAATAAAAAAGATAAAAAAACAGGACAAAAAAATATCAGATTTGATTGTTTTTAGGTTGTTTTTTAGGTCATAGAAGTACAAACAACACAAATCATAATCAAAGCCAAAAATTATCTACTGCCAGGAAATATTCAGAAATTATTCCCTGGAAGAGAAGGGAGTTATTATAATTTAAGATTCTGAGGATGCGCACTACTAGAAAAAGTTTTAGTATATCTGTGTGGTGTTAAATTATGGAACAGATTGAAGGAGTACAAGGAATGCTCAAACATAAACCAATTTAAAAACACTCAGAGAATGTTTTTCACAAAATATAGGGATGAGGGTTATTGTCACCATATGTTCACTGTTGTTTATGGATATATTTCTTTGAGTTATTTATAATTTGCCAGCATAATCAAGAAGGTATAAGATTATAAGTGTACTTGCATGCGTAATGCATATAAGTACTATATGCTGTGTGTACATGTATAAACATATGTACAGATGTATGAGTGTGTATGTGTGAATAGATATATAAATATAAAAGGAAAAAGGAGATAAACATTATTTTATGGAGAGGGGGTGGCATTAAATAAAGTGCTCGTCTTCCCACCCCTTTCCGGTGTGTAAATGAAACTATTGTTCTGTTCTTCTAAGTTGGTCTTGTTTATTTTTGTATTATGTATGTTTTGCTGGTTCACATATATGTTAAATCTCATGGTTTGGAATAAATCACTATAGTGCTTTTTCATTATAAACAGAGGTTGGACACAGTCTACTCATGCTGGGAAATGTCTCAGTGTATAGTGGAAGTGATCAAGCTCTTATCATTCATTACCAGGTGCTCAGTCATTTTAAAGCCACCTGGTTTTACTAATTATTTAGCTATATAATAAAATATTAAAAGTTTAGTGACAACAGCCAAATGAAAAAGTAAACCATGTGTTCAACATAACACCAACACGTGCATTTATATTTTACACAACTGATCAAACACTACACCCACACCTTTAAGTAGTCCATATTTTTTCCTTTTTAATATACTTATATATAAATACATACATTTGTAGGCCTATTAGTCATTCTTGATTTTGGCTTCAACTTGTGATATAGCACAAACGAGCAAGCTGGTGGAGTGGAGGCACAGAAATGATGCAGAGGAATAAGAAACTGATGATTGGTATCTTCAGAAAAAATATATAGCCAGAACCCCCCTCAAAAAAATATGACAAGAATGTGAACACTTTCACCTTAACGTCCATCAGTAGCAGCTTCTGATGTGGCCACAAAGAGGAGAAAAGGCAGTCCCCATGATCAACAACAAAAAAACAAAGTGTACTTTCTGCATAAATCCATGAATAAATTACAGTCAAAGTTGCAGCAGTCATTCCTGACCCTGTGAAGAAAACAGGGTACGTTTGTTTACAAAGATTGCCAGTCCTCAACGTGAAAATAACTTGAGATTTAGCACAAATACTTATGAGACAGATGAAAATGGTAGAGAAAATATACTACAAATCATCACTGACTTTGAAGGGTTTGAAAATAATAAAATTCACAAAAAATGCATATGGGAAACTTGTATAATTTATAGGAAACATATCTGCTGTGGAAAAACATTTGGCCAGTTTTGTTATTAGCAGCAGGTTGTAAACTAAGGAACCAATGCTCAACACATCACTACACAGCCAAGCCGAATGGCACAACACTGATAAGTACTCTTATGGGAAGCAAATATTTAATATAAATTTTCTTATTAATCGTACAGGTTTAAATGCTTGGTTTTAGATGTTTGTCATGCTGGCCTGATTACATACATTTCGTTATTAAGGCAAACAACAGAGATACACTACTTCTTCCCCAAAAACAGCAAATATTGCATTAACAAGGCCTTAAATCGATTGAAGCAATGCAGCAGACTGTCATGCTCCACAGGTTATTCAGTCACTTATAAAGGATTGTACTAAGTTCACATGATTTCAGTTTAGAAGATCTTTAAGTTCTGCAAAGACAAAGTTGAGGAGACTGATAAAAACTCACATTAAAAAAAGGCAAAAACATATATAAAATAAGTGACTGCTGCTGAATTCATCTCAGAAGTAGAAGCTACAGTGGCATCGAATGCAGCGGTAGAGTTAAGAGTTTAAGGCAATACTGGTAAGCACCACACCACCGTATCAGACTGATATCTGGGGTAAGATATCCAGTAATGTAAGTGTTCAGTAAATAATGGCACAGAAGGTCTTTTTTCATTTGTCTTGCATTTTTTCCAGAATTGGTACAATCATGTCAAATTTGGGCCTTTTTGCTGGGTCCTCGTTCATGCATATCTTCATGAGCTTGCAAATGTGTGGTGAGATGCCAGGTGGGATAGTGGGCCTCAACCCCTCCAAAGAAACCTGAAATCCAAAAGAACAACATGAAAAACTGCTGGAAAGAACTTAATGAATCCATTTAACCCAGAACTAAAGGTAAGTTTCACAGAAACGAATCTGCTACTCAGATGACCTCAATGTGCAACAGTCACACTAACCTTCATGCCTATTTCCATGTTGGAAAGGTCAGCAAAGGGCACCTCTCGGGTCACCAACTCCCAGAGCAGGATGGCAAAGCTCCACATGTCTGCTGACCGACGGTTAATCTCTTCAGGTTTCTTCTGCAGGGCTACAAAACAAAACTAGGATGTGACCAATTCTTCATTGGTCTAATTGTTGCATCTAGAGTCTAGTGATTTCACGTAGGTACTTTGTCTTTAACCTGAATGTGGGTTTAATCAGATAACATACTGTATTAAATAAGAGGTTCAGGTATCGGAGCATTTCTAGTTATCTAATGTCAAAAACAGATATTTTGGAATTAGTGACACTGAGCAGAAACAGGTATTTTATAAAACATGCAAAATAATTATTTTTTAACAGGTTTTTCCATTTTTAATACTAACTTCAATTCGTATGTTTGTCTTGATATTACCAAATGAGTAATCTGTGCATTTTTCTTGCCAACTGAGCAAGCAGACTTGAAATATTGGCTGCAATAATCACAATATGACTTTTTCACTCAATCGTGCAGCCCCTGCTGTATTACACTGTAAATGATGCAGAACCGTCTTCTGAGCCGCATACATTCATTCCAATCTCATGATGCCGTTTGTCCTCCCGATTTCACAGCTCACCTCCCACTACATACTGCATATAGTTTGTTGCTATGGTAACTGATGGTAACAAATCTCCTGTATACTTGCATTTGCTTCCATCTTCTTTCATGCACTACATCATGATACAGAATCCTAAGTTAACAGCCTCTTTGCAATAGATCCCTGGTTATTTTCACATTTTGTAATCAGTTTATATTTGTAACTTGTTTAGATTTCTGGATATCTCAAGGGGAAATCAGCTGCAGATTACATTTGGCTCAGAGACAGTCTGGAGTTCCTTGCATCCATCAATCATGCTCTGGCTTCCGTGCTATCAGCTGTCACTTTGGATCTTAGCTGTGTGAATGATGCCTACCCTCAGGGGCTACCCATGCAGGCGAGTACATCCTGCCAGGGCACTGGAAGGAGAACTTGACGTCTGCCATACTGATCCTGGCCGTCATGTCTTCATCAATCTGCGGTAAAATGGATCGTCATTTGAGTTGTCACTTTTATGTAGCAAGGACAGCACATCCTTTTGTACGATGTTCAGTTTTTATGTCCACAAACAGAAACACAATCCCTGCAATAAAAGATCAACTACAACCGTTGCATGTATTATGATCCTGAAATTAAACCCGAAAACCAAAGTTTTACTCACCATAATACTTTTACTGTTGAGATAATGACGAGGGATCATGGGTTCAAGTGTGTGTAAGAAGGCCATTCCACTTGCAATGTCCAGTGCAAACTTCACTGCCTGTGTCTGGTCCACCACAAAATCTAACAGCAGGATCAGGAACAAATAATACATTTTCATCAGTGTAATGATTTTCACCACATGACAGGTTAACAGTAGAATTCCTCCTGTATAGACAGTGGTGGCACTGGGAGAGACGCTCAAAAAAGTAGTGTATAACATGACAAATCCCTGCAATCAGAAATGGTGACAACTACAGACATTGTGACTGGAGGAGAAGTACTCACTGGTGCCTTCATGCAGCACATTGTAGAGGGAGCCATAAGGCATCCAGTGTGTGATGATGATGGGGTGAGGGGCGGGAGGACACTGACATGCTCCCAACATGGGAAGGACATTCGGGTGGGAAAATATCCTGGGATGGAGCCCAAGACGTAGGGAGAGAAGCAGACAGACAGACACAAAAAGGCAAATCCACACAGGATTTGACAAACAGGAAGTTTGTGTGAGATGCAACCCCCCAAAATATAAATAATACATTGAGATTGGTTCAAACAATGCAAAACAGACAAATGAGTGAAAAGAAAGGCAAAATAACAGGGACGGTGTAAAGTTGTAGTTTAATATTTACATAATTACCTGAGTTTGGGATATTCCTCATTGAAGTCTCTGCTTTTCCTTGTGGTCCAGTCACGAACCTTTAGCACCTTAACAACAATTTCATTTCCCTGCCAGCGTCCTTGCCACAGCTACAAATGAGACATAAATACAGACAAAATACTTTGATGTATAATTTGTACATGCATAGCACTATTTCTGCACAACTATTCAGTATAGCAAAAGAATGAGAAATTACCTCTCCAGACTGGTTCTCATTTATTTTAGCCAGAAGAGAGAGCTGTTTGTAGTCGATGCCTGCATGTTTATTTAACGTGCCATTACCTAAACACAGACAAGAGAGCAAACATAAGTGACTCATTTATGTAAAATGAAGTGGAGCAGTATATGGAAGGAAAAAACATCAAAAAATTGCAAGGAAAGTAAACAAAAATTGTTTGCAATGCAGGTATAAAACATCTTGTCTTTCACGCTGAACTGATGGAAACTGTTCAAATTCATTTGTCATGTCTGTGGGACTCACGGGGCCGAGTTCTTGTGGTGCCTTTCCAAAATGTGTCCTTGAAGGGAATTTTAGTCAAGTTCTGTCCCATTTTCTCTGCCTTTTCTGGATGATTGTAGGAGAGATTGTAAGGAAAATCATCAGCGCAGAGCAAGAAAAGAAATCGATCCATGTTTGGACTGTAAAAGGCCAGTTTGGATACCTCTGAGGAGCTCCCGCAGGTGAGGTTTGCCTTTGTCCAAGGGAGTTTCCCCATATTTGTTACAGATGCTCACCTGTGCCCCGTTAGTCACAAGGTCCTGAGAGAGAGGAAAGTGCACTGTATTTGAGTTTTTGTACGTTTTTATTGGAAGAAACACATGTCAGGAGGGACAGTTACTGTCCTCTGTCAGTCCACCAGGGGGGGCACTAACCTCAGCTACTTGGTCTTGGCCCCAGAAGCAAGCATAATGCAGTGGTGTGTTCCCATGTTCATTGGCTGCATTAGTGTCTGCTTTGCACTGGATCAGCTAGAAGAGAATGAGAAACAAAGGATTAAATGCAAAACAAGGCTGGTCCCATCTTGTTTGGGCTGTATACAGGGATGGTGTTGATGCTGCCAAGTCAAATCTGTGTTGCCTGTGGACACATACCAGAGGTATTCAGACATGCCTAATATTAAACTGAATCGCTGCCTGAGAGCAACTCTAGAACAGGAGGATCATGACCATCAGGGCCTACAATGCAGAAGACTGCACAGGAATAAAACATAGCCTGGTATTTTACTTC
The DNA here is from genome assembly GCA_029814465.1 of Ostorhinchus cyanosoma. NCBI lineage: Eukaryota > Metazoa > Chordata > Actinopteri > Kurtiformes > Apogonidae > Ostorhinchus > Ostorhinchus cyanosoma. The sequence goes on along the minus strand of JAPTYQ010000006.1, from coordinate 28,696,047 downwards.
AATGAACACTTCTAATAATTATCTGATATCTGTTGACGTTTTCTGAAAAGCCCAAGAGGAACACTGTGGTTTTTGTAATGTTATGTAGCTCAGATTATGATCCCTAAATGAAATTCATACTGCATTGGAAACAATGATTATGCTACAGCTGTGGCTTTAAAGGTTAACAATTTGCCTTTATTTTGTTGATTTAAATTGGCCAAAACATTGGACATCAGCTGTGTATTAGGCCTGCAGCTGGTGTATTTATAGCAGTGCTCAGCCACTGCAAAACATCCTTCCCTGGATCAATAAAGCAATAATATAATATATTCACTCTCTGCTTCTCTCACATAATAAATAGATTGGCCTGGACAGAAATTGGTTTTACTGTCATACTTGGGCTAACAGCCTCCAGAGAAAGTAAATAATCAAATTTCGCTTAAAATGAACAAATTACAAAGCACTCCTTTTTTATCTGGTCGTGAATCTACAGGAACAGGCATGACTTCTGCATTTTTTGTGGCTTTTCAAATGACATCATTGTAAGTTTCATAATCTCCCATGTTTATGAGGCAAACCTTAAGTAACACATCAACACTTGCGTTTTTCTGACACTCTTAAAGGGTGTTTTCAACTTAATCATTCTATTATGACAACTGTTGTCAAAATAACTTAATGAAGAGCTACAGAACAGCTGAAACAACCACATGTGTATCATCCAGGTGTTCACATGACCTTTACCTTTCCTACGATGTCCCGATGGCCATGGCTGGCAGCGAGGTGCAGAGGTGTGTCATCTCCGCGGTTCATGACGTTAATGCGAGCCCCTCTCATGATGAGCATGTCCACCACGCTGGAACGACCCTCCCTGCACGCCCAGTGGAGGGGGCTGAAGCCGTGGTCATCTCTACAGTAAGAGGAGCATTTTAGAATCAATACAGGTTGCACAAAAACCTCCATTAGTAAAGCAAAGAGATAAAGCACATATAATATGGGCACGAGAAGCAAAAATGCACAGAACCTCTGCACCAAGGTCATTTAAAAGTTAATTTTCACACAATTCTGCATGGTCAAGTCAAAATATTGCTCTAAATTTTCCTGTGTTGAATACAATAATTACAATAAAAAAGAGAAAAAGTGTAATTGCAATGATTGCAAAGAAAGTGATTGTGATTTGAATCCTTTTGGTTGATTTTAAAAAGAAATGCACAAATTAGCCTACTGCGAAATGTGTCTTTTTTCCCAATTTGCACTCTTGAACTTGAAAAAATACTTTCATGTTTACACAGTATATCTGTCTGTTCATGGTCACTGAATCCAAAATATTCCAAAAATGTTTGGTTCTTTAAACTGCACCTTTTGGGGTTATATAACTGCACACGCTGACACTGAGATGGCAATTTCATTAATTATGAAGCTCAACAAATTAATCAAATCAACAGTTTTTTATTACTAAAAACAGCTAATGTACTTATCACTGAGTCACTTTGAGAGGACTGGAAAAAAGAAGCTTTAAACATTGTTCCCCCTCAACACATTATTTTAGTGACTGGATTTCAGTAAGACAGTAGTCAGCTGTGGGAGTGCATAATGAGGAATTTGAATGTTGCTTTTCTGAAAAAAGGAAGTAGATGCAACTGCAGACTGAGCCTTCAGCTAATGGGCCACTGGCACTCATCACTCCTCTTTATCTCGGTGACACTGGCAGAGACACTTGTAGGACAGTGGCCTCGATTACATGACAGAGTGAGTGATGGTGCACCTCCTCAAAGAGAACAAGATAAAGACGGGGAGATTAAGACGCAGCAAAAGCTGAGCGACAGTCAATCAGAAAACCAGTGAAATAAGAAAAACAGCATGTTCAACACTTGCTGCGGTCTTTATAAGGGCCTGTGAGACTTCCTTCAGTAGTCCTGCACACGCCTGCATCCCAGCTGCTGTGTGTGATTATGTCATTTTTCATTTCCGTGTCTGGTCATGGTCACCTCCCTCATTCAAGTCTTTCCACTCCCACGTCTGCACATTTGACTACATCCTCTCCCTCTTGGTTCCACTATTGCAGCCGACACTGTATTCTATTTTTCATATGGGCTTCACATTGCACAATCCTCCTGTTAATAAAGTTATGCATTTTCTCTAGAATTATGAGGCAGTGCAGAGCATAATAATGAGATCTGAGAACTGAGGGAGTATTATGAATCTGAAGGAATCTGACCTTTTTGCCCCCCACCATCAATTCACTGGCTTGTATCCACACATCCTGTGGAGCTCGGCTCAAAACAGCACTGAGAGCCCCACAGAGCCCCTCAGTCCCACAACACACCATCTATCTGTGCATCTGGCCGACCTGCTGGATCACACCACAGTTGTTCAGGGTGCAATTTCCTCTCAGTTCAAAAGCCAAATTATAAAAACTAATTAGCTGAAGTTAACAAGACTGGCGGTCCCAGCAGACCCACTTTCAGTTTTTGTTGGTTTGCTCGAGTATGTTCACAGTAAACGGTAGATTTAGGGAAAACTGAACAAGGGTATTCTTCAGAAGAGAGACTGCACACAAATACAGGACTTAAAAGATCAGAAACATTTTTTGGTTTTGTATTCAGGGCTTATTTCCAGTAAAAATAAACTCTTAGAAGTGTAAAGAAGTGAAATGAAACCAAACATCATGGGCTCATTTAGTCTTTGATGCTTTTTCATTTACGGCAGAGAGAGAAAAAACACGGCTACAAGAAATTTGAGCAATTATCATGCTCATGTGCAATAGTTAAACTTCGAGTTATACTATAAATAACCCGTTTAAATACTAACATTCAGTATCAAAACTTATATTATAACCTTATCTAAATGGAGTTTACTTCTACTACATATTCTGTTTAGTAAGCTTTTCATTTATCATACAGCTGAAGGAGGTTTGACTGAGAAATGACTGAGACAAAAGGAAAAGAAACAAATGAGAAAAATGAGGAAACCTGTCAAAAATATGAAATACTTGCTTTGAGGAAATAATTGGGTACAAGTTACAACCAAATGCAGAACTAGCCTTTGCTCCCTCTTTCATCATTAGTTTAATTTTGTTGCATGTATTTATAAAATGGCAAACTTTTGTTAACTTTCAAACTATGTTTTTTCCCAGAATCATTCGAGCCTGTAACTGTAACTGACACGGCATGACTTATTCAGATTAATACTGTAAGCTCATGAAATTCAAACACTCTTGTTTGTGTGATACTTACTGTTACAAATCCATAAATGTGCCCTAATACATTTGTGTGACTTCATGTGATAGACTGAGGCCTCGGCTGTCTCTGAGTGTATTTCTATCCATGGCTCACTTTTTATAGGATAGATTTTCCCTTTAAGCTGGCTTCATCCGCACAACCCAAAGGCACTTGAGTGCCAGGGTTTTCTCCTGCTCACCCCCCCACTCTGGCTGTGGTAATTTATTTCAGGCACTTCCACCTGCCAACAGCACTCAGTTTAGCGGGCAGAAAAAGCCGAGGATGAGCCTCTGTCTGCACCCTGTATGTCTCTGCCCCAACATCCCCACCAGGTCATATAACAAGACATGGATGAAGCCACAAGAACTCAGACAATCACAAAAGAACGTATAAGCACAGTAGCATTTACAGTTTAGAGTGAGGGAATATTCATTTAGCTTCAACTTTGTATAAAAGACTGCTCATATGATTTGGATATTGTTTACACAGTCATTTTTGACACTTTATACATTTACTGTGATATAATGGAAATGCAAACTCTTTTTTTTTTTTTAGAAAATTCTGGTTATTGTTTTTTTCTAGCCATAGAAAAAATTAGGAACTACCCAGTTCCTCTAAAAATCTATGAAACCTCTTGTCAGCTTGTGACGTATATTCTTTTTTGGGGGTAGATACTGTTGTCAAAAGTCTTTGCATAGAAACTTCTGAAACTGTGGCACTTTATACTGATACTGTATTGAGCATATTATAGGTGATTACTCCAAGACTTACAAGCACTTACTGCTGCTTCAGAAAAAAATACTTACATAAAATTCACTGAGGAAATTTACAAATAAGGAACCTCAGCTTTTTTTTATCATCTTGGAAAAAATAAAGGTTGATCTTCTGTCCTTTGCATTAGTGTGAGGAAAATAAGGTGCCATGTGGGAAAGAGTTCTTCACACATGTACAAAGCTTCTTTTGAAAGTACGTTTTGAGGAGGCTATATACAGATAACCATCAAAGCCATGATTATACACGTTTAGGCCAAAGAAAACAAGGACTGAGTCTCACTCCTCTACTTTAAAAATCCAATGTAAGTGGAGCAAAGGGAAGGGTGAAGTTGGCAACAGAGTGAAGGAAAAAAAAAACATTGAATGATATTATGAAGACCAAAAGTTAAAACGAAAATGTTTAGGAGGACTCAACTGTAAACTTTGCAATTAACTCCTGGTTCAGCGGAAATGTGGAGGGGAAATGAGTGAACTATCTAATACCACTGGGAGACACATACCGGAAATACATAAGAGTATGGGAAGGTGATGTACTCTGTTAGGGCTTTCCAAGCATTCCTCTTTGAAAAAAAAAAAAAGAAAAGAAAATCACTATTAGGCCAAACACACACACAAAGATCCTCTGTCTCGTCACACACATAATTCTTCCAGTGCCTGCTGCAATAATCTCCACCCCCTCCCTCTCATTTTGGTAGGTGGTAGACTGCTCCCTTGAGGCCTGCATGTTATTCCTTGTAAGGAGATTCAGCATTCCACTACTATTCTTTGTCTGGCAGTTGCATCAGTGTAAACACACTGTCATTGAGGAGAACAAAAAATACAGTACAGATATTACTCTCACACGCCTACATATTGTGGATTTAGTAAAATACAATAAGAAGGGGAAACAAGAAGATATGCTGTCTTACAGTGGGATCAGAAAGGGCAAAAATAAATGTGTTACACCAGTGGGGGAGATATATCAACCGGAAAAGGGAACCTGACATGCAATCAGCTAATGGACAAGTCACATGTGGCATATGCATACTGTATCTGCATCAGGCAAATGCAAAAACAGACTGACAGCAGTGGTAGAATTTATGCAGGTACAAGAAAAACAGAGCAAACATGAAGTACAGTGCAGCCATTAAAAACAGGAAACCTCTCTTTCTTTTTGCTATAAAAAAATAATATTCAAAGACAAAAAAAATCTACAGGAGGAAAAATTCTTGGCTCTTGATTTGGCATTCCATGCTTTAAAAATGCTACCTAAACTATAAATGATTTCTTGAGTCTGTTTTCTGTTTTCCATGTTGATTTGAAAACTGTAAAACTAATTGCACTGAACACAATTGTTGTTTATGGTCATAACCCCTTTTTTTTTTTTTTACAAAAAGGACCAGTACCAAGGTACATATTCATCATAACTATATAAATGCTTCTAGTCATCTTTGAAAACAAAGTCCATTAGTGTAGATCAGATGAAAATGCTTCTTGGGTGGTCATCACAAGCCAAGGTTTTCTAAAGGTCTTTCTAAAAAGTCAGCTGAGGATAAAGACATAGCAAAGGACTAACTGATGATCCCTTAACTATCAAACATGTTTGTGTAGTAAACATGTCAAATTGGAAAAAATGTGTTTCCTCTGGACATAGATACTGTAGTATCCATCTCCCCAGAGCAAATTCCAATCTGAGTTTTTTTTTTTTATATATCTCTGTGGAGCCTGAATTTAATGGGAGCAACTCCTGCAGGCATGACTAACTCAACCAAAACAGCAGGTTTCCTGTCCAACATCATGCTTTTGAATTATCCTGCTGGCATTCAGGACATAAACATGCACCCACAAGGAAGTGGGTTCACTGGCGGGCTACAATCTCACTGAGGACTGAAGGGGCGGGCTTTCAGACAGACCAGAAAACCTTCTGATGATATGAGTACTATCTGCCACACCATCACAAATTCATGTTGGGGCAACTTGCATTCAGATGAGTAACATAGGGAGAAAGCCATCACTGGCTGAAAAATGAAGATGCAACTGAGAGGAAGTTTGAGGTGATCTTAAAGTATCATAGAATAACTTAATAACTACATGAAATAGCTTTTACTCATGGAGGTAAAGAAGTGTTCTAATAAGGAGAAGAATCTGCTGGACTTGAGATAACAGTTATTCTTGGGGGCACTTTTATTGATTTCTTTGTTGTAGTCTTGACATAAATTGAGTTACTCTTTAAAATTAATTTGCTTAACCAGCCCCTGACTAAGTGCTATTTGTCAGTTCTGGTTTGTATCTTATCAATAACAAACTGCACAAATAAAGTTGTTCAATCTTGGCTCACCCTTGATTGAGGTCATTTTCTGTGTTGTCCAACCATAAGCGAACGGCTACTGCATTGCCTTCCCGGCACTGTGTGAAGATATCATCCATTTTACTGATGTTTTCTGTTCTTTCTTAATGCACTGTGAGAGTCGATGCAGAACTAAACTGGTAAAGGCAAGGAAAGGCGGCCAAAGGGTGTCCTGGCCGGCATCAGTCCCTCATCTGGGACAGAATCAGTAGCTCAACGTCACTCACACAACTCTGAAAAGGGACACAAAAGGGAAGTTACTCTTTTAGCATATTTTTTCAGCTTGATCTCTTTTCCAAGCATGAGATAAATTCTGTTTATCGTACAAATGTCGACGAAATTACAAAGAAGTTAAAAGGAAATGTAATGTTGAGCAATGTTATCCGCCTTAGTAATACTGGGTGGGTATACTGTTGGCTGCTTAGTGACTCACAACATTTGGCCATGACAAGCAGCATGTACATTAGAGCAGAGAAGTATTTCTTTTCAGTGCCATGACACGTTTTGCATTCTCTTAACACTCTATAAAGCAATGCCAGCTGCAATACATAGAAAAAACATTATGCCGACTTACTTTTAAGGAAAGTAAGTAAAAATAAGCAACAGCCAGCTAAAACTCTACTTAGTAAAAGAGCAGGGTCACTTAAACATAAAATATCTTTAAAACATATAACAAGACAGTAAAATGAATACATCTGAAACCTAATAATGTTTGAATAACATAAGTAAACTCATGAAAAGGGGCATTGTGTGCGATAATGCATGACTCACAAGAAGCCAAAACTGGATATGCATAGAAGTTAGTACGACTACATGGGGTGAGCTCTGCTTCATATATTATGCATCCACTTTAAATAAACTCTGACTGAGGGTGAGAGCAATTTGTGACATAAACTCTAAATAAATATCCGTTGTCTGCAACAGTCTGGCTAGCTACCCTGCTATCTAGCCAACACAGGGAAGACTCTTCTTAAAGTCAGTTTAAGCCTCTAACTCTTGGCAGAATCACCGGGAGCTTATACTAAGCTAAATATACTAAAACGAATCATTTATCTTCTCATACCAACCCTAGTAAGCATCCCGTGATTGACAAAATAAGTCACTAGCCTCTTTTGCTAACATGCTAACTATCTTGACGCGGCGCAGTGTCTCCGTGTCTCTTGTTTGTCGCTGACTGAATTGGAAGGCACAGCTACGTTTATTATTTCAACATTTAACAAGTCAAAACTGAAATATATAGGACTCCAACGAGGCTAACTTACCAGATGTATCCCCCTGTTGTCGCGTTAAGCAGACAAACACAGAAGAAGTTATTAGCAGCGTTATGTTATCTCCTGAAGATTGAATGCTACGGTGCGTCCACACCCTCGCGGCCGTACGTACGTACGTGGTAACGCTCATGTTTGAGGGAAGCCTCCGCCCCCTAGAGGACGCGGAGGGCACTGCACCCAACACAGGTATTCACAGCCTGGGGTTAAGACTTTTTAAAAGGCGTCAACAAAGCGTGATTGGAGTTATTCACATGCCCTCAAGTGGAAGTGTGTCTAATCCATTTCATGTTGTGTTTTGGTGCCATGTTTCAAGGGAATGGTGGGAATTAAATCCATTACCAGTAGTGGAAGAAGTCATACCACAATGTAGAAATACTCAGTTACAGGTGAAATGTCTGCATTAAAACAAACTATTAGTTGTATTTAAGTACGAAAGTATTGCCATCAAAATATTAAAATTAAAGAACAGAATGGGTAATAAACAATACTATGCCAAAGTACATGTAATTCTATCTTCACCTTTTGTTGTTTTTGGAGAGGTGTAAAGAGCATACACATATGATTCACAGTCTTTATTCAAATGCAACAAGTAAATATGGGCAAAGTTTGAAAATCACAGTGAGTTAAAAAAAAAAACTAAAAAAGTTGTTGTTAAGGTTTTAGAGTAATGCATAAATGTTTGTTGTCTGCATAAAATTGTTCAAGACATGATGAACACAAAACAGGTCAATAAAATACTTAAAAAAATGTTTACATATTTTCTGTATATTGCTTGCTAAAACAGCAACCTTGATCTTGATTGTACGAGGTGGTTTACTACTGGTTTAGTATTACTCTATAGGTCTATACGTTATTGCAAAAATAACTATATTAGTTAAATGATTACATTATATTATAATACTAGTGAGACCCATTTTAATTTCCATTTAGCATCATAAATTATTGGCTGAGTTTTATTTTCTATATTTATAATATGAATCTGGAAGAGAAATAGTACTCAGAATGGTTATCAAACAATGGTGTAAAGGAAAAAAAGCTAAACTTTTGCCACCAGATCTTGGAAAATGAAAGTATGAAGCAGCTTAAAATAGAAATATTTGAGTAAAGTGAAGTAGGAAGCCTTAAGTGCTGCATGAATCACTTTAAATCCATTTGTATGATTTGAACATGCATTTTTAAAATCAAATATAAACTTGTAGGTAATTTTTGTCTCTTTTTTCTTTTTGTAGTTTATGAGAAAGAATGCTAAAAATAAAAATGCCAAAATGTCATTATGTCAAGATTTATCACACTCACACAAGTTTAAATTACTTTAACACCAGTACATTTATTTATTTAATATTGATACAAAATAAGATACGATAAAATGAAACATAACTGTAATATTTGTCACCTTTTCATCATCCTGCGGTCGTTCTCACCCAAAATGGAGAATGAATTAAACAGTATTTTACATTTCAATTAAAGACCTCATTTCCCAAAAGTCTCTAGTATAGTGACGTCATATTCACGCGCCTGTAGTTCTGTTTTGCTTCCTTCGCACATGAGACAAACCAACGTGGCTTGTGAAGAATTATTGCTTCTGTTCAGTAAAATTACACTTTAATGGAATAACAGTTGTAACATTTCCATAAAAAACACCGTTTGCAGTCGAACAAACAGTTTAACCCGCGTTTATTCTGCTGCTTAACAGGATCTGGGTAAGTAAACTGAATAAAGTAGCAGGAGTAGCGTTTATAGCCGATTTACTAAAACTCTAGTTGATATATTTTGATGTCGTTTTTTCACTTGTGTTCCTCGTAGAGATCCTGCAAATATGTTTAACCAAGATGAAGACTGGAGTGACGATCCGGATGCTAAAGTTCTGAGTGAAAGTGTCTTAAAAAACACACAGAAGGCGAACAGCAGCATAAATGTTAAAGTAAGGGAGAAGTCAGTAGAGTTAAAGTTAAATGACAGGCGAACTGGGTTTATTTGTAATATTAAATATATAGGTTTTAGTAAATGATCTGGCATTAAGTCTCTAACCCACTTTGAAGCAGTTACAGAGTACATTTCAACAGTAATAACCAAAGTGAACACTGTAAGAACTCTATAATGATACTTAATTCTCTGCACTGAAGTTGGTTTTATCCAAAAGACTGTCTCCCTCATTATATACCTATTATCAGTCCAAAGGTGTTGGAAAGAAGAGCCTGCTGCGGACTCTGCAGACACTGGGGTCAGTACCAGAATGGAAGAACAATGACCATCAGCAGAGTAGTGACAGTGAGACAGAAGCAGCTCCAGCACACACCAAGAAGAAGAAGAAAAGAAGGAAAAAGAGGAAGCACGGTGATGCATCAGAAGAGCTGGTGGACGACGGTGACACAGATCAACATGTCACAGAGGAGAAACCTGCAACAAAAAACAAGAGGAAAGACAAAATTGGTGAGTAAAATGTTAAAGCACACATTGTTTCACTCAAACTGCACACTGACGTCTGTGACTGTAACTCTGAGAACTTAGTGATTCATTTATTTTTATCCTTTTGAAGGTGCCCCGAAAATAAAGCCTACATCTGAAGGTGACAGACCGGTGGAGACAACGGTAAATGCAAAAGTGAAGACAAACACGCCAGAGAACACAGAGAAACTCAACAGAAAACAGTGGAAAAACAAAATGAAAAACAAGAGGAATTGTAAAAATAAATATCGCCCCCATAAGCCTGATGAGGAAGTAAACAAAGCAGAACCTCCACATAAACAGAAGCCAAAGGAAGAAGGAAAAAAAGATACTTATAGCAACAACGACAGCAGAGAGAATGTATCCAAGGCACCAGTCCAGAAAAAACAGATGGAGCACAAACCAAAGAAAAGGAAAAATAGTGAAGTTGACCTAAAAACACAAACTCTGAAAGAAGAAAAACAAGTGAAAAGGAAAAAGAACGAAGTTGAAAAAGGTGAAACCAACTCCCCTGGTGATGGGTCGCAGAAGACAGTAGATAAAACTACAGCAGAGGTCACCGATGAGCAGGAGCGTCAGGCACCAGTGAAAAGACTGAAACCTGAACTCAACAAAGAACAAAGTCTGAAAAAGGAAAAGTTACGGAAGATCCTCCTCAGCCAGGACACGGACCAAACTCAGAGTCCCACGGTGCAGGAACAGGATCCAGCAGTAGTGGCAGACCGGGTCAAACAGGACCCCTCCACCTCCCTCAGGTCCCGCATGGAGCAGCGTTTGGAGTCAGCTCGTTTCCGCTACATCAATGAAGTTTTGTACAGCACGACCAGCGGCGAGGCCAAGCGCATGTTCAAACAGGATCCTGAGGCATTTTGGATCTACCACAAGGGATACACAGCACAGGTTCAGAGGTGGCCAGCCAATCCTGTGGATGCCATCATTCATTTTATTCAGCAAAAGTAAGTTCTCAGAGTTTAAAAATGGATCCGGTTTTATATTAGTTTCCTAAAAGTATCTGAAACTGAAGTCCAAAAAGAAGAAAATCTCTTTTTTTTTTTTTTTTTAAACCTGTTCATTTATTTTTAATCAGTTAACAAACACACAATAGACAGGACAAAAAAACAAACTAGGAATAATGACAAAAATAAAAAACAAATGGATTTTTTTCAAGTAAACGATCTATTTGCACTTTGAAGTATATTACAATGGGAGCTTAAAAACAACAGTTTTATGCAACTGTGTACATGAATATAATCAAGGAATGGTTTCCATATTCTTTCAAAGACATTGGTTTTATGATGCATGAGGCAGGTTGGAAAGTCCAGGACTGAAGGATATTTTTCTTGGGACAAAATGTCATAAAATATAATCAGTTATACGGCCGCTGGAAAGACCCAGAAAGAAAGAAACTGGGTCAAGTTCATGCTCCATTTTCAAAACTTTTTGTATTTCACATAAAATATCATTCCAATTTTTTTTTTTTAAACACAAGACCAGAAACGTTGAGTAGGATCACCACTTCCTGGCTTACATTTAAGGCAAAGTAGAGACCGCCTTTCTATATTTTTAGAGACAGTTTGGAGCAAAATGTGCTTTATGCAGTATTTATGCAGAGTTAGTTGCAATGCTTTAGTTTGGAAAAGCTCTCATTGAGGAGATGATTGACTTGTGTCAATAACAAACCTTACATTTATCTGCTGAGACAGTTATTCTCTTTGAAATAGTGCATCACACTGGGTCTTTGATTGATGCTTAATTTGGCTGCTGGGAGAGGATATTTCTGTTACCATCAGCAGTTTGGGAGAAGATGGAAAAATTGAGGCCAAATCCCTCTTTGACCTGCTAATAGTACAGGCTATGCACATCAATAAGTTCTACAATTTAGTAAAAAAAAAAAAGTCTTATTAGGATTATTATGGAAATATTGTGAATCTATATGGTAAACTCTCAAGAATGTTACACAGAATAATGATAGTTTTGAAGCATATTTTTGCAGCTCAAACATAACCTGAATCACAATTAAAAGGTAAGTTTAATTATACAGTGCATTTCATACATGAAGGCAGTTCAATAAATAAAAGGAACATTTAGAGGAGTCAAACAAAAATCTGAAAATTAAAAAGAAATAGACTGGACTACAGGATATATAAAGCAATAGAAAGGACTAAAATAAATGAATTAAAGGAATAAAATGTATAAAACTGCATTAAAATGATTAGAGGACTATAATACATTCCTTCAGACTTGGATTCATTGAGACTTGCAGGAAAAAGTTTAAGTTACAGAGTTCATTCATCGACACATGAAGAGAAATGTTTTTGACCTGGATGTAAAAATATCTACATTTGGGCCAAAGCTGAGCTCTACAGTTTGTTCCAGTTGTTTGCAAAGTCAGAAAAACTTGTGGTAACATTCATTATACAGTTTTTAGATGGTACTTCACACTCTGCTCAATGTTACTGAATCTGAAACATCAGCTGACACACAATTATCTAATTACCCTGGATGCTGTCGACTTCTAATTAATTGTGCTTTTTTATTAGATTGTAAGTGAAATGGAATTCAATCATCACCTGTTTCTGTTGAACTCTTCCATCTCCTCTTTCTCCCAGACCTGCCTCTCTGGTGGTTGCAGACTTCGGTTGTGGCGACTGTAAGATAGCGCAGAGCGTCAGGAACAAAGTGCACTGCTTCGACTTGGCAGCGACATGCCAGTTTGTTACCGTCTGTGACATGGCCAACGTGAGTGTGCGCTTCATACATTTTTCCTTGTGAATAATAATGAACACGGCCTCGGTGACAATGACACAGATTCGGTGTCTGCAGGTCCCGCTGGAGGACGCCTCCGTGGACATCGCAGTGTTCTGCCTGTCTCTCATGGGAACCAACCTGGCAGATTTTTTAGCAGAAGCAAACCGTGTCTTAAAGATGAGGTAAAAGATGTTATATTTAAATAGCATAGGCCTGTTTTTTATATACATACTCTATATTACTTTTCTTGATAATATATTAACACAATATCATATTATTGTAGGGGTATCCTAAAAATAGCAGAGGTGGCGAGTAGATTTGAGAATGCACGGAGCTTCATCACTGCACTGTCAAATCTGGGATTCAAGATGGTGTCAAAGGTGAGAAAACACCAGATGACACTTCAGTCACTTTTTTTTTTTTTTAAGATGTAAAGCCTTACTTATTTTACCCTGTTATATAAGAGTTTGGTTTTTAGTCCAAATGACATTTCATTAAGATGCTCTTCACATGGTCAGACGTTTTCTTATTTAGAGCAGATACATCAGTGCTACGTTCACTGTTTTAGTCAAATAAACTTTAATGTGATTTAATGATGTTGAGGTTAGTGGTTTTACAATACACACGTTCACACCTGCCCCTAAAATGCAAAGAATGTTTTGTGTCATTTTTGTCTTTTTTTTCCTTTCAGGACACAGAAAACACTCATTTTTACTCCTTTGAATTTGAGAAGACCAGACCAGCTCCTGAAAATATCAAAAAATTTGGACTGCAACTGAAGCCATGTGTGTATAAGAAACGATGAGGAGATAAGAAAGGACTTCAGTTAAAATACTAATCTCTAAAATTTTTCCCCATGTTTTGGGTCCACTGTTTCTTAAAGCAGTTATATCATTTTTTTTTTTTTTTATCGAGCAAATTAAGATGATTGATGTTTGGAAGCCATTGCAATACTTGTACATAATTGTTTTCATATGGTTCTCCGCAAATATATTTTGTCAGGTTTAACATCTGTCTGTGGTTGAGGATGTGATAATTAATAAAATCTCCTCCTGTTGTGACGTGCTGGAGTAAAACCTGACATACACATTTAGATGCAAATGCAAGGAACACAAAAACAAAAAGTGATGTAGATGCTAATCTTTTCTAATTAAAATGCTCAAAATTGAAGAAAAAAAGGAACTTAAAGAAAAATGATTGTAAATGGTTTTTGAGTAAAGCCTCAGGTACATATTAAAAGTCATAATTGGATCATTAAATATTTAAATTTTGCCTAATAAACTAATATATGAGGGAAGAGGGCAATTGGAGAGATCCTAATTCCATTCAATCAGCTGTAGTCCTTAGTTTGCATACATTTACCACTAGAGGGAGTAACAACACTTCAGTCTAAAAAGGTGAGTAGGTAGACTGCATCTGCATCAAAATGACTTTGTCCTGTTGTTGGAACACATTGCTTTCAATCCACACATGAAAAGAGTATGTGGTGTGTAAAGTCTCCATTATTTCTGCTGCGATAAATCAACGATGACAGTAATTGAAACACATTTGTGATAAAACGAATGACTTTATGGACAAATCCTGAAATCAATACATGACCTGAGACACATAACAGAAAAAAAGCAAACTTCAAGTTATTTCAAAAGGTATTTCAAAAGTGCAAAAGTACTGCATTTAAACACATTAATGCCAATTTTGTGTATATACAGAGAATCTTTCAAGTTGGGAGTAATTCACAGTAATGTCATCTAAAAGCATAAATGATGCTGCAGCATCTGCAAGCCTTCATGTTTGCATTGACACTTGCACATTGTAAAGCTAAATGTATGATTCAAAGCCCTGTTATGCAATTTTATCCTCACACTGTACTCTTGAGGTCGATAACTATGGAGTAATTGACCAGCTGAGCATATTCTTTGCTGTCTTTATCCATAACTGCTGGCTTCTTCACAGCAGGAGAGCCTGGATCCTGCATCAGAGCCGTCAAAGCTGAGAGCGACTCTGGCTTCTGAGTGGAGAGAAGATGCACAAAGGAAACAGGTTATGAAACAGTGAAATGTGGTTACAGACGGATAAAGAATACACTCATAAAAACCACAGAGTACAAGCTGTGAACCTGTACGTTAACGGAATTTTATCTTACCTGGTATTGTCTTGTGGCGGTTATTTTGCTGAAAAACAACAACAAAAAAAGACAACGTTTACACTTTGAATGATTAGATTTTAGATTATTGCTTTACTTAGGAGGCTCAATAAGACCACTAGATGGCACTATGAGACATTTAAGGCATAAACTCATGAGAAGCAGGTGTGAATGTATTATCTGACAGGAATATCAATGGAGACGCCTGTTGACCTGAGTCCTCATCATTGATCTCTGATGTCAGAGGCAGCAGCTCATTTTGTACTTTACGGCCTCGATGACATCAACCTTCACCAATGAAGACCTGCTGCTGTCAAAAAGTGTCCCCAGCTTTGCAGGGGAGGGGAGACGTCACTCCCAAAATAGCTTTTCCCCCAGGGAGTCATGTTTTCTTGTGTACGCTGTTGTACACTGTGTGACTGACCTTCCTAAATTAGCCTGACAGGACCCTCCCACTGGACCAGGGGATAATGGGACAGAGCCTCTGTAGGCCAATGGCACCTTGACCAAATGTTCTGACCACAGAGGCAGCTCTATTGAAACAGCCTCTGAACCACTGTTCATTGTGCGGCACTTTGCACTGCACCTTTATTCTCTGCATGGTGACGCCTGATTAGATCCTGACAAACATAGTTGAGAGAAGTTAGATTTGGCATCGCATTTGGAAAACGTCTGCAGGCAGAACCCATAAACAGTTCTAGGATTGTGACAGATATCCCACATCAGTCATAAAATGCGACTGACTTGCTGATTTTTTCCAAATGTAATAAGATTAAGAGGTGCATATGTGAATGTTTTATTGATGAACAGCAGCTCAAGTTTCATTACAGTAATAACTTCCCAAAGATGGGGACTTTTGAACCTTTTTACCTTTACTTTTTACACTGTGGCATTCATGATATATTGTCAAATAAAAGTAGTCTACTTGCTGATACTGCCAGAAGTAACACTGTAAAAAGGACATCCAAGACACTGGAAAATAAATCTGTTGTTGTCACTGAAAGGCGAGATATTTTCTACCTGTCTGCGAGCTGGTTTGTGGTGGCAGAGGCACCTGTCTGCTTCAGCCACACTGCTTCCTGTTTGTGAATATCTGCATCAGATTGTGGTGGCGGAGCACTAGGTATCAATCCACACATCCTGTTTGTCTCATATGACACTGGCCTCATTTGCCCGTCAACACGTCACCTGCCGAGCTCAGGCATGTCACCTGTGGAGGTATTTAACTCACCAGAACACCCAGAGAGCGACGGCCAGGATCAGAATGATGGTAGAAGCAGAGGAGATGCAGATGACGGACGCGGTCACTGCACCACGTAGGGTTAACAAAGCCACGTATTAGAGCAGAGCTTCAGCACATCTGTCATGTTTTCAAGATCAGAATAAACAAGGCAGACACTAACCAAACTGTTTATCCTCACTCGTGACCTCCACTTGAATGTTAACTGCGGCTGTGTGATGATAGAAACCTGCCCTGCAGGTGTACAGGCCTTCGTCCCGCTCCGTGACCTCCGCCTTGAAGACCAATGCAACCTTTTCCGTTTGGACAAATGAGCCGTCACTTCTGCAACACAACATGAACAAATATCTGTTATTTACATTATTAGGACTCTAGACAGATGTAACTTTATCATTAAGGAAGCAAAAGTAATGTGTTATGTTGTATAAATGAGAGGTGGGGGTGGGATTTAATACGTTTTTTTCTTCCTGCTCCTTTTTGAGAACTACATATTGAGTTTATTTTGTTGTTACTAGTGTACATTGTAATCACTATATTGTCTTGATCATCTCTATTTATTAATGTATTTCCTCCGCCATTAGTTTCATGTCCACATAAAAGTTGTTTTTTTTCTTCTGCTCGACACAAATAAAAAATGAATGAATGAAATACTGTTTAAAAAAAAAAGATACCCAGTGGTGGAAGATAACAAAAAACTAAAGCTATGCACAAATTTAACAGTGTATAAAGTATAAAATTAGCTCAACCTTAAACTGTTGAGCTTTTACTGCATAATGATTACTTTTGCTTCAGTGCATTTTGCTGATAATCCTTCCATGTAATTACTCATAAAATCTTGAACTTTTATTTATAGTTGAGTATTTTTGCAGTGCAGTATGAGTACTCTTACTTAACTATAGGGTCTGAATTGTAGTTCACAGTTTACTGATGTTTAGGGGGATACACACCTTTGGCAGTGCAGATTGTACTCTGGCACATTGCCTTCAATGTGGAACAGTATTCTCTGGTTGTGTTGATTTTCCTGAAGAGTCAGTCTGCGTGCGACAGGTTCGCCTCCATAGCGGCTTTGCAGAGGCGTTGTGTGGTTCAAGACTTTCATAGAAATAACTGTAAGAAAGTCACGTTGAATACACTTACAACAAGCATATGCCGTGCATGTTTATTCTATATTCTTTCAGATCAGATGCATGGATTTGTGCAGGTATTAACTGAATATGTTGTTTGTCTCTCACTCACAGTATCTGGGGACATGGACTGTCTTCCTGTCTGTGAATCCATGTTCAGAGTTGTACACACAGGTCAGGTCTTGTCCCTCATGAAGAGCCAGAGGAAACTGATAAGTTAGCGTAGCTTTCTGGACGTGACCTTCGTACCTTGAGTCCAGGGACGTCTGGGCTTTGGCATTTTCAGGAAGGACCCAGGCGAGGTTTGTCCCGACATCGTCCCCGCTGCAGATACACTCTGCCATCCAGAGATGGGAGTCTGACTGCCTCTTTAGAGATGCACTCAGCATAGGAGCTCCTGAAAGAGGACCGGGGGGGTGGAAAGGGTTGAGGGATGAGCAGCATTCTGGGTTTGTTTGTGTGTGTGTGTGTGTGTGTGTGTGTGTGTGTGTGTGTGTGTGTGTGTGTGTGTGTGTGTGTGT